>BQNB010070650.1:607-33054 GCA_026074375.1 Tanacetum coccineum
ATTGAGATATTATCATTTCAATTTCCGGTGAACTTGCAATTGTTCCCAAATCGTAATCAAAGATTTAACACTTACCTTTTGTATCACTACCAAGTACGGCTCACCTTGAAAAGCAATTTTCAAGAGCTACCGTGAAGTAGTTGATTATTTGGTTTAAGTCTCTTTCGTGTAACCGTTAAAATTCACCAAAAAAATAAAAAAAATAAATAAAAAAAATAAAATAAAAAAACTAAAAAAATTAGAGTAAAATTTTGCTTTTTAATTTTTAGTTTTCCTTTTTATGCGCACTCGTTCGCAATCTCGTAGACGTCGTGCCGAACATCAGAGACAATCGGGTTTGTTGGTACAACCCGAGATACCTCAATGGAAGTGGGACAATATCACGATGGATTTTGTCACAAAGCTTCCTAAGTCATCACAAGGGTATGACACCATTTGGGTAATCGTTGACCGTCTTACAAAGTCCGCAATCTTTATACCCATGAAAGAAACTGACCCTCTGGAGAAACTAGCGAGAATGTACCTAAAGGAAGTAGTAACAAGGCATGGAATACCGGTCTCGATTATTTGTGATCGTGACCCTAGGTTCGCATCAAATTTCTAGAGGTCACTTCAGAAAGCTTTGGGTACAAGTTTAGATATGAGTACGGCATATCATCCGCAAACTGACGGACAAAGCGAGAGAACCATTCAAACTCTCGAAGATATGCTTAGAGCTTGTGTGATCGACTTTGGAAATGGTTGGGTTAAACATTTGCCATTGGTCGAGTTTTCATACAATAACAGTTATCATGCTAGCATTAAGGCTGCACCCTTTGAGGCACTTTACGGTAGAAAATGTCGTTCGCCTGTTTGTTGGGCTGAGGTTGGAGAAGTTCAACTCACCGGTCCAGAGATAGTACAAGAGACGACTGAGAGAATCATTCAAGTTAAACAAAGGATGCAAGCTGCTCGTGATAGACAAAAGAGCTACGCTGATTTGAAGCGTAAGCCGATGGAGTTTGAGGTTGGAGATAAAGTGATGCTCAAGGTTTCGCCTTGGAAAGGGGTTGTACGTTTTGGCAAACGAGGGAAATTAAATCCCAGGTTTGTTGGACCTTTCAAGGTAATAAAAAGGGTTGGAGACGTTGCATACAAGCTCGAGCTTCCTGAGGAGCTGAGCAGAGTTCATAATACATTTCACGTGTCCAACTTAAAGAAGTGTCATGCCGACGAACCCTTAGCCGTTCCGTTGGATGGACTTCATTTTGATGACAAGCTTCAGTTTGTCGAGGAACCTATTGAGATCACAGATCGTGAAGTTAAACGATTGAAGCGAAGCCGTATCCCGTTAGTCAAGGTTCGATGGAACTCCAAGAGAGGTCCAGAGTTTACATGGGAACGCGAAGATCAATTCCGGAAGAAATACCCACATCTGTTCTCAAAGACCGGGCCGTCGTCAAGTGCTGCATCTTAAGCCTTGAGGATAAGGCTCAGCTAACCGGGGGAGACTATAACACCTCGTGTTTTAGGACAATGTACGACATTAATAAAGTCACTATTTATTTTTAGTATTGTACGCGTTTGTTTTAATGGAAATCGTTAAGTTAAATCGCGTAAACTAAAAATGATCAGTTAACGTAAACGGGCATTAAGCAAATTATTGTTTACGTCAAACGAGGGTTAAGCAATTATTTTGAGAATAATTATTAACGTTTCACAAGTTATTTTATCGGATACGTGAAAGTGTTTACGTTTCACGATAAATGACAATTAGGTTTTCCCGGAACCCTAAAAATTAACGTACGCTTCAACAAATACCTACGTTTATATACAATGATCAAAGTTTATAAAACTTTATGCATATGTATATATATATACACGTCTCATAAGTATATACAAGATAACAAATACTTTACAAAATAACCAAGACATTACAAGTATACTTTATAATAAAACTACACTTTACTTTTTTTATACAAAAGTTTACTTACACATTTCTTTTATAAATACACAAGTAAACATACAAATTAATAAGAAAATTAACTAGGAAACACCACCCTTGATTTCATGGGATGATTCCCATTAGGAGGAACACATAAACATAACCTTTAAACCCTTGTTTCCCTCCTTTCTTGTCCCCTTGAACCCACGGCCCAAGACCCCCCCTCCTTGGACTTTCTAGTCAAACTTTGCAACTAGGAATATCTACATACTCCTCCTATATATATTTCATGCATGCAAGTGAAGTTTACATACACTTTATACTTACAAAATCTTGGATATAAGCTTGGAAGATTTATTTTGGAATCTAAACGCGGGTTTAGACTTATTTTCACATCTCTTTACATCTTCAATAAGGTTTTCTTTAATCATTCATACTTTTATTTCTTATGATTTTATGTATTACATGTTAATTATAGCCATAATCACCACTAATGACTTTTAAATGTATAAAAACGGATTTTTTATTTGAGTTTATCAATTTATACACTTTTCTCATGTCCTAATGTTATAGTATCATGGAAAAGTTAAATATAAAAATCTGTTACTTATAGTTTAAGTATAACATGTTTTAATGGGCTAATTAGGGTTTTTTATGTTTCTTAAACTTGACTTGTGAAATAATGAAAGTAAAAGGGTTGAACTTATTACAATGAAATTATATGGACTAGGGATGATATTAGATATTATTATAAGTACCACATATGTAAAATATGTTTTTAAGAGATTTTATAGTAAACTACTAAGTTAATAATACATAAAAACAAGGGTTTTTTAAAGAAAACATAATGAATACCTTATGGGCTGCCTAATTCGAACTCTTAGACAGTAGGTAATCGATTACTTTATAAATATAATTACGCCTCGTGACGATTCCTAATGATAAGAAACATGAAAAAGCCGATCTATAACGAAAAAAAGATACGTAATAACGAGTTTACGTATATAAAATACTTTTTAAAAATATTTTATAAAAAAGTTACTATTCATTACAGCAAATTTTACTTTTAAAACTCTAAAATATGATATAAACTTTTGATTACGAGATCGTACACGCAAGATCGTTAAAAACGGAACTAATAACGTTTAAAGAGACGTTTTTGATAATTAAAGTGTATAAAAATTATTTTATAAACTATGAATAGTAAAAATCACTATTCATCAGGGATAAATTTGTGAGATAATTATAAATCTTTTAATAAGTGAAATATCGAAGGAATACTAAAATCGGAGTAAAAGGAATAAGTTATCGCGAATACAAGTTACGCTAATTAAAACCCTAAAACGACAAATGAGCTGTCATGAACAGTTATTTTACTATTCATCACTGAATTTTAAAACTTTAAATGTATATTTTGATCGCTCGTCTTACTCGAAGTCGTGGACGTAAGAAACACGGAGCAACGGGTTTAAAACGACAAGTTAGGTCCAATTTTACGAAAAGTATTATTATAAACGATTTCAATTTATAAATAATTATTTTACTAAAATAATTAGTCGTGATGATGCTATATAGAATATTGAGTGGTATCAAAGTGTATATTACTAGGTGGTTTCATAATTGAGGCATATTACGCGATGGCGTATAGATGAGTTGGTGGATTTCGATTTAAAAGGTGTCCTAAATCCTGTACGTCATGTATGGACCTCTTTTATTTATGATAGCACCGAACGTTAGTACGATGTAACAACTATAGATTATTATTCAGTGTTGTTAATTAACAAAGTACTCAGTTACTTATATAGACTTAATTTAAATAGGTTGCATTTTTCGTCTTGTGTGAGTTTTATCTAAGATTAATTGAGCTATCTGTACTCAAGGTGAGTTCATAGCCCCACTTTTTACAGTTTTACTGATTTTTTTATATTTGGGTGAGAACATGCTTTGGTTTTATAATTGGACGCAAGTGTTGAAAGTTATTGATTATGTGTTTGCCTAAAGTAGCGATAACTCTGAGCCCATTTATTCATGAACGTTATTTGCATAGATGTAGTTGTGAATTACTTATGTGAGCTGCGATGATATAAATAGATCTATTGGGATTAACCTCCACGTTTGGGTGATTAGCTATCACTAGGAAGCACGTTGACATGTACGGACTTGGATGTTGCGGGTTCAACTCTGTAGGGCAAATAACTGCTAAATAGCAAATATAGTGCAGATTCGGTGTCATGGCTTAGGTCGCAACAATTAATCTGGTTTATGTGATTGGTTGGCATATGTTGTTAACATCTCGCTGAAAGTCTTGCGGTCCTGCATAATTGATATACAATAAACCTATCGAATTACCAACAATTTTGTTGACGTTTTAAGCATGTTTCAGGAGGTTCATTAGGCACGAGATGCCGAGGTTGATTGTTTATGTGTTGGATTGTACAGTTAAAGACTTATGAGTATCATGTTTTGGAAATATATGTTGTCTTTTGTATATGAAACAAAGACAAGTAAGCTATAAGCTTTTGTAATTTATCTTTTATTTAAATCAAATGTATATCAGTTTAATAACGACTTTTGTGTCGTTTATTATATATTTCTTGTGCTGATGATCTTGACGCGTACATGCCCCGGATCCTTATTCCGCTGCGACCCATTTTGGGGGTGTTACATATGGATTCCTTAGTTGCTTTTCTAATGGGCTCATCGCTAGTCTCAATGGGTTTGTTAACGTCATTATTAAGCTCAACCATTTTTTATCTATGATTTCTTCATGCTTTTCACCCTCATCCTTTTCAATTTTACATAGATAAATGGCGTTAATGTTTTTAGTTGGAGGTTTCCTACTTTCATCTCTAACTAGTACCTTTTTAGGTGTTGACCTAGACACGAGTTTTTTTACGAGTTCAAGCATTTCGTCTATTCGTTCTTCGAGTTTTTCTTTTCGCCTGACCCTGGCTCCTTCGAATCTTTCAACCATTTTGGTGTGTGAAGCCATGTATTCGTACATGCGGGTTTTGAAGCTTGGCTCAAGTTCTAGAGGTCGTGGTTCTGGGTACGTTCGTTGGAATGAGAAAAGGTTTTTTTGCGATGGTTGGAACGGAGTTGAGTTTACCACATTAGCTTGGTATGATGGGGATTGTGTTATGCTTGTTTTTGGTTTTCTCATTAAGTACTTAATTTGATCTTCAAGCTCAAGCATACGCCGATCAGATGTACTCGGGACATCATGAGGCATAGAGATAGTCTTGAGTGGTTTATCAAAGTTTCTTAGGTCATTCCAACTTTCTTTGTAATAGAGGGCGAGGTCCTCTAATAGTGCCCATGATTCTTCGTCGTTTTTGTTACGTAGCTTGCCACCGGCCACTTGGTCAATGGTTCGCCTTATGATCGGAGTGACATGATCATAAAATATTTTGATTTAGAACCAAAGATCGATGCCATAATAAGGGACTTTTTGGAGTAAGTCCTTAAAACGAGTCCATGCTTCGGATAAAGATTCACCTTGGTGTTGTTGGAACATCAATATATCATTTTCAAAGTATAGAGGTCCTTCCTGGTGGAAAGAATTGAGCAAGGAAACGAGTAGTAAGATCCTCCCAAGTGGAGATGGATCTCGCAGGGAGCTGTTCAAGCCAATTGCTAGCTTGGTCTCGAAAGGAACATTGAAATAAACACAAGCACGTCCTTTCCCTATTTTCAACATTATTATTTTTTTTTGGGTAAAGGGTTTTACCCCGGTAAAATATAGTTTCAACATTAAGGTCAATGGAATCTACATTTTTAAGAAATCCGTAGTTGTTGATTCGGATACCTCAGACCAAAATCTGTGGAATGAGCATCCGTTTTGCACCAATCGGATGGTGTCGGATCGAAGAGGTGCCAAATCATTCCCGTTGGGGACTGGTAAGTGCTTAATTACACATACCACTTTCCATTAAAAACGGACTTAAATGACTAAAAACTGAACAAAAATACATTTGTATTTGTATGTTTTGCATTTGTATTGTGCAGGAAACGGATATTAAACAAAAGGACAAGAAGAAAGCAAAAATAACCAAACCAAGCACGGGATGGAAAAGACAGTCAAATCAAGGCCAAAGTCAGTCAAAGTCAAAAGATAGCCAAGTAGAGGAAACACAACTTGAGGGACTAAAATTGCCAAACCTCAAGTTGTATTACAAGGGCTGAAATTGCATACCGGGTGAAGTATAACTTTAAGGACCAGTTCTGCTATACCCCTAAAAGTTGTATCATAAAAGGGGAAAGTTAGCAATGAAGATATAAGAGTTGAAGGACTGGAGCTGTCAACCTACACAAAACCCATCTTTCCCGCCCAAAAAAACCCAAGATACAACTCACGGGTCCCCTTCACCCTCTTTTATCTTGTAACCTCTACAACCCCTTGGGTAAGACATTTCCCCCTCCTCTTACTATCTGACCCCCCGCTTTATAAATTGCCATGTTGGCAATCCTTCACCATTTCCAAGCATTTTCGATGGCTGTGATTGACTCAAAAGAAGCACAAGGATGTTTGAATGGCTGAGATTACTAATTATCAAGGTCCTCACACAACAAAACAAATAGTGAAGCTCTCACAAAAGAAGCACAGTTGGAAGACCCAAGAATGAAAGTTTCGGCTATAAATAGAGCCTTTTGTTAGCCTTGAAGGCATCCTAGATAATCTTAGATAACTTAGCATAATTTTACTTTCATTGTCATTTTTATTTAAAGTTATTTCAGCTTTTACTTTCAGCTTTGTAATCAATTTCAAGTTTAATGAGAATTTGAGGTATTTAAAATTAAAACTCCAAACTTTTTCCAAGTCTTAAACTTATTTAATTGTGTTTAAATGTGTTAGTAAGCTCTCACTTAGAGCTTATTAATAAGTTGTTTCTGTTAATCAACCTAAACAAGTTTAGTAGTAACAAGTAAAGTCAAAAAAAGGGTCCACACTCAAATATACCACAGCTTATGAATGATAAGCCAGTTCTGGATGGGCTTATGGACACTACTAGCTTGTCTTTGACAAGCTAGAGCTTGTAGACTCTTGGTTTAACCCTGTTTTGAGCAAGGGAGTTGTAAGTTTTTATTTTTCTTATTTTGCTTATTTACTGTAGAACTGCTTATAGTGCTTATTTGTTACCTATATTTGCTTACTTATGCTTTATCATGATGTTTAGTGCTTATCTTGCTTAGTTGTTGGTTTTAAAAAATAGTTTGTGTCATTTTCTAAGTTAGTACTGATAGTACTGGTAGTTAAAACTGTTGGACTGATTTAGCTTATTTAAGTGCTTATTCTTGATTGAAGTCTGCTTATAAGTGTCTTAATTTGTTATTTAATCTGTTTAGCACCAAATCAGCTTAAATAAAAAGAAAAATGATTTTTGAAACCTATAAGGGGTGTTTTAAAGCTAGCAGTACTAAACCCATGTTAGTACTGCTTAGTTCTATTTTGGATTTGTTAAAGCTAGCAGTACTTACTCTCAAAGCTAGCAGTACTAACTCCCAAGTTAGTACTGGTTAGTTTAAAACAGTTAGGTATGTTGGTTCATTATGCTTTTTAGCTTTATTATTTCTTGCTATTTAAGAATTTGCTTAGCTTTTTAGAGTTGATTAAGAAATTTTCCTTTAACTTCTGGTAGTAGAGCTTATTTTAGCTTATTTGCCATTTTAGTTTATTCTAGTTGCTTATTCTTATGCCTGAGTGCTTATTAGGGGTAGTTAAATATCTGTTTTAGCCTATTTGCTTATTTCTTGTTTCATTGTGTTGTGTTAAAGCTAGCAGTACTAACTTAAAGCTAGCAGTACTAACTCTAAGTTAATACTGTTAGTTAAAACTGTTAGTACTGTTGTTAGTACTGTTGAGTTTCTCCTGCTTAATTTAGTTTAATTGCTTGCTGAATTTGCTTATTAGAGATAGTCTAGCTTATTTGATTGGTCTTAAGCTTATTTGAGCTTATTTGTGTCTTAGTATAAAAGTTTTAATTGTTTTTACCATTCCTGGCCTTTATGCTTACTCTAGCTTATTTTCCTTGCTTATCTTTTCGTGCTTTAGCTTATTAGGTTTACTTCCCAGATCTTAAACTTGTTAATTCAAAAATCGATTTTCAATTCGGATTCGATTTACATTCAAGCCCTCGTTAGGACATAAAGCCCGGAGATACTCTATACTACTCCGGTTTATTTGATTTCATGGGAAATTTGATCCTTGTTTATATTTTTATATTTATTTATATTTCTATCTATATATAAATGGAGTAAGTCCCGCTGCGAGTCAATTTTTTGGCGCCGCTGCGGTGGTGGCTGTGAAACCCTAATTATCGGTCGTTTGACAATTTGTGTTTAATCTGTGAATTATTTTTCTTCTATAAAAAAATATAAAATGTACAAAAAAATATTTTTCATTTATCTTTTATTAGTATAATTATCATATAAAAAAAAACCAAAAACATCATAACATTTTCCATAAAAAGAAATAAAATCACAAATCGGTAAAAAATACCAAAATATATATTTTAATTAAGGTATTATCATTAATAACTTTCGGTGAACTGTTGGTTCCCAACTCGAACAAAAGATTAAAACTTGCCATTTGTCGTCTCTTCGAACATACGGCTCCAACTTGAAAAGGTTAAACTACCTAAAGTGGGTATAAGGAGTGTTGTTCCGAGGAACTACGACCCAAAAGGAGAAATAAGCTTCGCGCTATTTCCTACCCTCGCTCACCTGTGCGTTTATCTTTTTGAGAGCTAACGTGAAGAAAAGTAGAATTATTTGTTGAAGGTGTTTAATCTCATTGTTCATTAAAATCAATTGTGATAATCATGAAAAAACCCAAAAATTAGTGTAAATTTTCTTTTTTTTATTTCTATTTTGTGCATGCGCACTCGTCTCAAGCCCGTATTGTCGACAACAACAGTCGAAAACTTATGTTGAATTCACCCATCTTGAGAAACCAAATAACAATCCAGTAAACTTTCATCCTCACATAGTTTACGATGGCGATAATCGTTACTTGGCGCAATTACTCGAAGGCACACTCCATGGTTATGTGGATGCGATCGTTGTTACCGAAATTTACCCGAGAACACTTTGAGATCAAGCTTGGTCTCTTATTATTGTTCAAACATGTAATTTTTTGGACATGATAAAATAAGACCCACATTGCTCACATCGATATACAACAGATCACTTTACGATGAAGTTCACAAACGTCCTAAGTACGTCGGTAAAGGCTTATGCTTTTCCCATTTTTCCCCTGAGGGAGCAGCCGGATTTGGCTTGAAAAGAGGCCCCCTCAATCGATTTTGCATGGGATGATCTTGTGTTGAAACTTCATTAAATATTCTTCTCCTCCCTCTATAACAACAAATTCTTCAAAATTGAATCCGAGATTTCAACCAAAAATTTGATGAAACATTTTACGAGGCATGGGACCGATTCAATGATCTTCTTAGGGATGCCGCATTCATGGTTTTAGAATTTAAATCAACCGATTACATTCTATAATTCCTTAAATTTGAATGATCAAGATTCATTGAACTCCGCTGCGGGTGGTAACTTTCTGGATAGAATGCCTCGAGAATGCCTAAAAATCATTGAGAGCAAATCCAAAGTTCGTCAATCACGAAGCAAAGCCATTGTTTCCAAAGTGAGTACGAGCTCTTCCACCCCAGCAGTTTTGTCCGATGTTGTTGAGCTGAAAGATATGGTTAGAGCATTGATTCTCGATAAGAAAAACCAAACTTCAGCTCCCGCTCCTGTAAAAGCAGTCGAGCAAAGCTGTGTAACTTGTGAGGGTGGTCATTCTTACCAAAATTGTCCAGCCACCGATGGCAACATTTATCGTGACAATATCCAAGAATACGTATCACAAGCCGCCGCAGTTAACTACAACCAAGGGAATGCCAGTTACCGACCTCAGATGGTTGCAAACCAAATTTGACCTCCCGGTTTTCCACCAATGTAAAACCATCAAAACAACCAAAATCGGGGGATCAATTTCAACCAAAATCGGGGGAACAATTTTAACCAAAATAGGGGTAATAATTTCAATCAAGGACAAGTTTACCAACCCTAAATTAATCAACCCCCGAATTTTCAAGCTCCAGTTCAACTAGCACCAGGTGTGTCTAAGCCCGATTTTGATAACTACGTCAAAGCTAATGACGCGGTTATGCAAAATATGCAAAATCAAATGGCAAAATATAAACGGACCTGATCACCAAATTCGTGAATAGTACTATAACGCCTCTTAACTTTTGGGTTGGTTCTCTTCCAGCAAACACCTTTGCTTAACCCGAAAGGTGATGTTGAAAGCAATCAATACCGAAGCCTGGTTTCTTATAATGTACCTCAATTTTCTTCTCCTCTAAACGAGATAGGAAAAAGAACGAGGTGACAAAGGTTACGGTGCAACCAAGCCCGAAAACATCCAACCTCCATATGGTGGTCCATAACTAATGACCAAATTGTGAGACCGTGTTGATTAAAGTCTAAACCAACATTGCCTTATCCTTCAAGGGCCAACAAAGAGAAGCTCCGAGAAAAAGACGATCTTCTAGGTTCAAAATTTATAGAGATTTTTTAGAATCTCCATTTCGAGCTAAGTTTCGCGGACGCTCTCCTACACATGCCCAAATTTGCACCAATGTTTAGAAAGTACTCCAGTGACAAAGATAAAATAATTGAGTTGACAAAAGACACGGAACAAAATGCGCGGGCGGTTATCCTAAAAAAAGTTCCCAAGAAACTTGGAGACCCTGTTGATTTCTATACCGTGACTTTCGGAGATGATCTGAAATGCTTAGCCTTGGCGATCCTCGGTGCAAGCATCAACCTAATGCCTTTCTCATTTGGAAAGGACTAAGTCTCCCTTCTTTGACCAAACCAGATGATACTTGGAAATTGCCGAACCGAACGATTTCTACTCCAACCGATCGCCGAGGATGTTTTCGTAAGTTGGAACGTTCTTCTTTCACTGCGATTTTGTGGTCGTTGTTTACGTTGCCGATCCCTCGAGTTCCCCGAAATCTTAGGAAGACCTTTCTTGAGGACGGACTGTGCCTTGGATGACGTTCACGGTATCAAATGACCCTTAGACCATGATGGGACCAATCCGTGACCTTCAAAGTTGGTGATACTAAGACCTTCTCCTACAATATCATTGAATCGGTTAACCGAGTCGATGTATTGACATTTTCTTGTGAAGGAATATGTTCAAGAAGTATTGAAAATTTTCTAAAAAGTGGTAATCCCACTTCTATTTCGGACCTTATGATCGATTCTCGCTCTCCATCTTTCACTCCCTTCGGAGGAAGTAATTTTCAAATGGAAGAGATCGATGAATTTCTTGAACAAGATGATTCAATACCACCGGGTGTTGAAGGCATCTATGATTCTGAGGGAGATACTGTTTACCTTGAGGAATTATTAAGTGTGATCAATAGCGACCCAAGTCTCCCTCCATCACCAGTTTGTGAAATCAATGTGCCTGAAAAAGTTAAATCTTTATGTGAAGATCCTCCCGACCTTGAACTCAAAGACTTCCATCCCATCTTGAGTATGCATTTTTAGAGGGTATGACACATTACCCGTTTAAATCGCTAAAAACTTGAAAGATGACGGATAAAACGGCCTTGATAACGTTCTTAAGTAACAAAACAGGCCATTGCTGGAAGATTTCTGTATTATGGAATAGATCCACAGGTTTTGCTCCCATATGATTTTGATGGAGGAAAAATGCCAAAACCATATTTCAACATCAGAGAAGGAGTTAACCCCAAAACACATGAGGTTTTTAAGCAAGTAGTTATCAAACTTTTGATGCCGGGTTAATTTATCTATCTCTGACAGTCCTTGGGTAGCCAGTTCATTTGTCCCTAAGAAGGGAGGCATAACCTGTGGTGAAAAATGTATGTAAAATGAGTTAATACCACTGGGTTGGTACGGGATGGTGAGTTTGCATGATTATCGAAACTTAATGATGCAATCTCGTAAGACCATTTCCGTTGGCCATTTATGATAGATCGCTTGAAAGATTTGATGGAAATGAGTACTATTGCTTTTTGGAGATTCTCGGGCTACTTTCGATCCTGAATGACCCACTTGATCAAGAGAAGACTACCTTCACTGTTTTTGCCCCTTTACGGGACACATTGCCTATCGTAGCATGCCTTTTGGGTTATGCAATGCACCGTGGACGTTCTAAAGGTGTATGGTTGCAAATCTCTACGATATGATTGTAAAACATGGAGTCTTCATGGATGATTTGTCGTTTTTGGTGATTCTTTCTACTCTTGCCTTTCCATTTAGTAAAATGCTCAAAGGTGTGAAGACACACAATTTGTGCTAAATTGGGAAAAATGCCACTTTTATGGTCAAAGGAAGGAATAGTCCTTGGCCATTAAGATCTCAAAGTTAGGGATTGTTGGTGATAAATCAAAAGTTGATTCATTGCAAAATTGCCGCATCCCATACCGTGAAAGGGTATTCACAATTTTCTCGGTTCACGCGTATTCTACGACGAATTTATTTAGGATTTTGCCAAATCGCCTGGGCCTTGACCACATCTTGGAAAAAAGAAACTCCGTTTATCTTCTCAAAGGAATGCATCGAAGCATTTGAAACCCTTAAGATGAAGTTAACCCAGGCTCCAATCCTAGTTGCTCCCGATTGGGACTTGCCCTTTGAAATCATGGGTGATGCAAGTGATTTTGCTGTTGGGGCAGTCCTAGGGTAACGTAAAACCAATCACTTCCAGCCGATACACTATGCGAGCAAAACTATGTCTGAGGCTCAGGCACATTACACTACAACGGAAAAAGAATTACTTGCCGTAGTGTATGCTTTCGAAAAATTCTGGCCATATCTTGTCTTGTCCAAAAGCATAGTGTATACGGACCATTCAGCTCTCAAGTACCTGCTTACTAAGCTGGATGCTAAGCCAAGATTGCTCCGGTGGATTTTGCTGCTCCAAGAATTTGATGTCGTTATCCGTGATAAAAAAGGAGCAGAAAATCTCGCCGCTGGCCACCTTTCTAGACTTGAAAATCCCCATCAAAGTGAGCTCGAGAAAAAGGAAATTACGAAAACATTCCCTCTCGAGACACTTGGGATGGTTACCTTTCGTGGTGATGATAATGCCCCTATGGTTTGCTGATTTTGCAAACTACCATGAGGGACTAAAATTGCCAAACCTCAAGTTGTATTACAAGGGCTGAAATTGCATACCGGGTGAAGTATAACTTTAGGGACCAGTTCTGCCATACCACTAAAAGTTGTATCATAAAAGGGGAAAGTTAGCAATGAAGATATAAGAGTTAAAGGACCGAAGCTGTCAACCTACACAAAACCCATCTTTCCCGCCCAACAAAACCCTAGATACAACTCACGGGTCCCCTTCACCCTCTTTTATCCTGCAACCTCTAACAACCCCATGGGGTTAAGACGTTTCCCCCTCTACACTATCTCCCAAGCTTTTTAATTGCATGTTGGCAATCTTCACCATTGTCTAAGCATTTTCGTGGATGTGATTGGCTCAACAAAGAAGCACAAGAAGATTGAATGCTGAGTTTTACTATTATCAAGTCCCTCACATAACAAAATACCTAGTGAAGCTCTCACAAAAGAAGCACAGTTGGAAGACCCAAGAATGAAAGTTTTTGCTATAAATAGAGCCTTTTGTAAGCCTTGAAGGCATCCTAGATAATCTTAGATAACTTAGCTTAATTTTACTTTCATTGTCATTTAATTTAAGTTATTTCAGCTTTTACTTTCAGCTTTGTAATCAATTTCAAGTTTAATGAGAATTTGAGGTATTTAAAGTTAAAACTCCAAACTTTTTCCAAGTCTTAAACTTATTTAATTGTGTTTAAATGTGTTAGTAAGCTCTCACTTGAGTCTTATTATATGTTGTGTTGTTAATCAAACTAAAACAAGTTTAGTTTTGTAAACAAGTAAAGTCCACAAAAAAAATGGGTCCACACTCAAATTTACAATAGCTTATGGATGATAAGCCAGACTCTTGGATGGTTTATGGACAACTACTAGCTTGTTTCTTTGTCAGTAGAGCTTGTAGACTCTGGTTTAACCCTGTTTTGAGGCAAGAGGAGTTGTAAGTTTTTATTTTTCTTATTTTGCTTATTTACTATAGAAATGCTTTTAGTGCTTATTGTTTACTATATTTGCTTTATTATGCTTTATCATGATGTTCTGCTTATTTCCGTTGTGCTGGTTTTAAAAAATAGTTTGTGTCATTTTCTAAGTTAGTACTGGTAGTTAAAACTGTTGGACTGATTTAGCTTATTTAAGTGCTTATTCTTGATTAAAGTCTGCTTATAAGTGTATTAATTTGTTATTTAATCTGTTTAGCACCAAATCAGCTTAAAATAAAATGAATAAATGATTTTGTAACACTTAAGGGAGTTTTAAAAGCAAGCAATAATAACCCATAGTTAGTACTCTTAGTTCTATTTTTGAATTTTTAAAGCGGTTTTGACCAAAACCGGTTTGGTGTTTGGCCAAACCGGTTTGAGTTTTTATGGTTTCAAGCGGTTCGGGGGCTGATTTTTGGAACCGGTTTTTTGAACCGGTTTCGGTTAACCGGTTCTACCGGGATATTTTTTCAAAATTTGAATTTTACTTTTCAAACGTGGGGGGACCCGTAGAGGAGCATTTTTCTGACTTTTTGGGTGCAGTGTTTGTCATTTGCCATTTTATTTAAGTATAAATAGAGGGGTTGTGTTACACATTCAATCACAACTCACAATCATAAGCAAAAAACATTCTTAGAAGCAAAACCGAATTTCTTTCACTAATGGCAACTCAATCCAATTCATCTACCACCGGTGTTGGTTCCTCAAGTGCATCGACGATTGCTCAAATTTTTACAACCACCCGAAACCAAGATGTTTGGCAACACTTCAACCTTTGCAAGATGACGGACAACTCGACCAATGCTCAATGTAAGCAATGCTTTCATTTCTTGTCGTCGGGATCCAACTCGACGTTGAGGAATCATATCACCCATCCGCATTGTGAGGCACTCAAGACGGTTCCGAAAGCGGGAAAATCGTCTATGGCTCGAGATGGGAGTGTTTTGGTGTACAATCCGGATGCGGTTCGTGAATAATTCGCGGGGTTGATGATTCAAGAAGGCTTACCATTCAACCACTTTGACAACACCTGAATAACGGGGGTGTTTCAAAACCATCTCCAACCAAAGTATAATCATGTAAGTCGCACTACTCTAA
The DNA here is from genome assembly GCA_026074375.1 of Tanacetum coccineum. Classification (NCBI taxonomy): domain Eukaryota; kingdom Viridiplantae; phylum Streptophyta; class Magnoliopsida; order Asterales; family Asteraceae; genus Tanacetum; species Tanacetum coccineum. Next base: position 15,782 of record BQNB010070650.1, read on the forward strand.
AACGTGATGCAATGAAATTATGGAAAATAGCTAAACAACTTGTAAAAGATACTTTTCTTAATTTAAATGCTAGTGTCAACATAACAACAGATGTTTGGTCCGCCCCTCATGGTTTGCTCGGTTCTCACCTTTGTGTTACCGCACATTGGATGGGGGCCTCAACTTAGCAAATAATGAAGCGGGTCATTGCATTCGAAGACTTTTTGGTTCCCCACACGGGACCTGCTTTATGTAAAATGTTGAGAAAAGTGTTTGCCGATTTTCATTTGGAAGATAAAATTTTAATGACGTTGTAAACTTCACTTCAAGTTTTACAACTCCATAGGCAGGGTACCTAACCGTTGTATTGTAGTATAGGCAAGACACGGGGGTTGTTATCGTTTTCTAGGGGAATAAGCGTCAGTAAAGGTCCTAATTGAATGTAGCTAAGAACTAGAGGTTGAGAGAAGATTATTTATGTATTTTTATATTTTATGAAAGCAAGTAAAATCTCGGGTTTTGAAGGTGGTTTGTTCTGAACTACTAATTAAAACTAAATTAAACTAACTAAGATTAGAGGAATTCGTATGATGAGGGAATAGTGTTTACTTAATCATGTATGATCCTTGGTAGATTCTCCTAACTCTATTGCCTTGTCACACTTGTAATGTATATGTAGGTACTATTTTAATGCATGGCGAATTACACGAAAACGCCATCTACGAAATAACTAACTAGAGCAACGCACAAGTAAAGTAGTATGACAACTATTACAAGGCCCCTAGTCTAGATAAACACGTTTGTATTAATACCTAAAGGGGATCATCCACACACAGGTAAGGTAGTATGAAGACTATTACCGGTGGAATCCTTTCTACGCAATCATGTCTCCCAAGATCTCACGATAAGGGACTAAACATGCACAAACATCGACAAGAGACAACAAAGTTAAGATCTACATACCAATTCACACACAATCATAAGCAAACACTTAAAAGATCTAGCCAAACATGTTCAAGATAGAGGAAGCACAATTATATATCAAACAATAAGACATATTAAAAGATAAGAGATAAAAGAACTTCACTATAATGAATCAAGCAACTAGGGATAGTATAGAAGGGTTGGGAAACCCTAAAATACTCCCAAAATCTGGTACACCTTGTTCTCCCACGAACTAAACCCTAATTTATTCTATCAAAAGTGTATATAAAAAACGTAGAATTGAGTTTGTATATATAGAATTTAGGCCGCGACGGAGTCGCCATTTTCAAGACGCCGTCGTCAAGCTAGGGCTTCTTTGGGTCTTCAAACTTGACGGCTGATCCAGACGCAGTCTCCATGATTCAGACGGCATCCCACTTGAGTCTAGACGCGGTTGGGAATATTCAGACGGCGTCTCTAGAGCCCGGTCTTGAATCTTCATCAATCTTCATACCTGTTAGCTACCTTGTCCGTTTTCTTCTCAAATTGAGCCCAAATCATGTGTATTTCCACCAAATGTCTTTCAAATGCTAAAATACAAAAAGAAACGATTAAGCACATATTTAAGACATTTTTGCATGATTATAAGGGTAAAATGACCTCGAAAAAGTGTATAAAATTACACCTCATCAAAACGTATTGTAAAGGAATAAGTTAAGTTTGTGCATTCAAAGTAATATCTTTCATAAACACCTACTCCTCCAAATCTACTAAGTCTTTGAGTGAGCTCAGTTGGTTAGTATAGTAGTCAGCTTTGCATAACACTTTAAGTTTATGCAAAGTTGTTAGTGAGGAGATCACACACACACACACATTGTTATTCAATCCCCATTGTAGTTCCGCATACAATGAGGTGTAATTCTTAATAAACATAAAGAGTTAAATATTGGAAATTAGTTTTGTGTTCTTTACTGTTTTATATACTTTACATGTCAAAACTAATTTTTTTTGCATTACTATAAGCCATGAGTTAGTTATCTTAACTTTCTAGTTTTAGGTCACTAACTCAAAGGGAATAATAAGTGGTATCAGAGCAAAAGGTTTATAAAACTTTTTTTAAATTTGCTCAAAGTTTTAAAACCTAGATCCTAAAATGGTTGTTGTTAGTAATGTACTCTAGTTTTTAGATAAAACAGGAGGCGGCTAATCTGATGTTGCTCCTCGTCTAGAACTTGGAGAATTCAACAAATGGAAAAAGCATTTGCTTTGCTATTTGATTGGAATGAAACCCTACTACATACAATGTATTAAGGATGGTCCATTCAAACCAAAAATAGCTGATGGGTTAAGTGACAAACCTGAGTCCCAATGGACCCAAGATAAGAGGAGGGGGGTTAATCAAGACCAGAGCCTTAAAAGCATCATTCTATCATGTCTTCCAGATGATATAATGAAGTCAGTCATTAGCTGTGAAATAGCTAAAGCCACATGGACTCACTTAGTTTACAGCTTTGAAGGTCCTTTAATACCAAGAAGAAAATATCAAGAATCTAAAACTTGAGTATGAAACTTTCAGAGCTAAACCCTCTGAGACTCTCTTACAAACCTACACCCATTACAAGACCCTGCTCAATGAGCTTGCCAATGATGGTGTGATATTATCTAAGCACAAAATCAATGTTGGTTTTGTAAATAGTCTCCCTGAGAAATGGTTAAGCTTCTCTCAAGGACTTAGAAATGCCAACCTAAGTCAGACCCTTGACCTTGCTGGTATTTATGGGAGGTTTGTCTATGAAGACAACCTGATAGCTAAGAGATTTTCTCAAACCAAGAAGGCTGATAACGCTCAAATTAAGTATGTTTTTAGTAGCATTATTCGTACTTTTGTATAAGTTATTTGGCTATTTATCTATGGTTTTGTTACTTAATTATACCAAAGTGTATTTGCAAGTTTATTTGTATCCAAGTACAAGAAAAGCAAGGAAAAGAAGAAGAAATGACGAAGAAATCAAAGTTTTATGCAAGTACGAAGAATCTCACATCAAAACCAAATTCCGAAAGCGTTTCAAGAGCAAAAGAACCAACCATTCAAGCTTTTAAGTCCCAAGATAGAGCTAAAATGAAGTTTTAATGAAGTATAATGATCCTCGACCAAACACAACTCAAACGGGAAGCGTATACGTAAAATCAAAAGAATTTATATGATGGTGCGTGTGGCCAGCCGCCCGGCTAAGGAGCCAGTCACCCGGCTGGAGGGCGAGCTGCCTGGCAGAAGCAACGAGCCGCCCTGCTCATTTTGGTCATCTTCCCCATTTGTATCTTAAATCTCTATGAACGATCAAGAAGGATTTAGAGCCTTTATGCCTGACATTTTATGACCCTTTGGACCCAAGTTTAGCATTCAATACCCTAAGGCCTTCCTAGTAGTATAAATAGACCTCTTTGGCTAGTGTTTTCATTGTCCTTCAACCATTCTTTCTACTAGTCTTTAGTAATCATCTCCACTCTCTCTCAAAGCCATAATCCTCTCTTATAAACCCAGAAAAATCCCAGAAGTTAGAAGAAGAAGAAAGTAATCTTAGCAGGTCAAGAACATCAAAAATTCATCATTATTCTTCAAGGCATCAAAGCCTCATCTCTTGTAATCTCTTACAAACTTTGTAAGACCTTTTAACCATGTTTTCTAATACTATAATTTCTAGAATTATGTTTTTGTTTGCTATGAGTGGCTAGTGCTTTTATGCACTTGATTATATGATGTTTGTGGTATGATGATTTTATTATCATTGTGATGACATGTTTTAATTCGATTTTAAGCTATTTCTAAGATCCATCTATGCTTATGTTTCACGTGACATTTTTTTATCAAACCGGATTGATTGTTAAAAGTATCATAGGTCGAAAGGGGTATTGTTATCAATTAATTGTCGCCTTTTTTGTATTGACCATTTCTTAAGCGGTTTGATCTAACAAGAAACATAAATGTGGGTGTTAACAAGTTTGTGAAATGAACCGTGAATCAAATGAATTAAACTTGAAGTAGTCTTGAATTGATTGATTAAACTTAAAGCTTTTTTGTCACTTAAGATCTTGACGAGATTAAAGGTTTTCAAAACAATAGATTAGATCACCATCTAATTCTTATAATCAACATGTTAAGATGTTCATCACAATCATATCAAATCGGATTTCCCAAACTAGTCTAATCAAGTGTAGTCTTTTAATCATTTGAATCTTCATCATAATCATTGCTTGCTTGTTAGAATTTTTATTGTCGAATTTAAAACATCACCAAAACACACTAATCCCCGCAAACGATCCCGGCTTACCATACAATCTCTTGCTACCAACAGATGAGTACACTTGCTTGTATGTGTTGCTAAAAATTTGGCAATCGAGTTGTAAATTTAAAACTTTCGCGTATCGCACGCATCCAAGGCCCTAAATACCAAACCCTCAGACTCACCCATATCAACTGCCTTTTTCTCTACTAATATTGTCTAGGATTTTCAAGAAAATTCTGATAATGAGGCTGATGAAAGATCTAGTGAGGAATACCTCAGAAGACCTAGATCTAAAGTTTCATGAAAGGGTCCTATTGGCAAATTCAAAACGTTTTATTAAAAGAAGAAATAGTTTTTCAAGTCCAAAAGCAAATGAGTCCACTAAATGTTACAAATGTGGCAAAAATGGTCATTTTGCAAAAGTATGTTTTTCTAAAACGTCCGAACCTTCATATAGATCACCAATGTCAAATTCCTCTGTGTCAAAAGGACTTCAACCTAAATTTGTACCAAAACTTATTCAGTCCTCCCAACATACCCAAAGCAGTCAAAGTGAACCTAAGGTTCAAAAGGACTATAAGTTTGAGTACAAGAAGATGAAAGCCAAGCTTGCACTTCTTGAGGCTACTCCATCTACTTCTCAGGCTTCAAAGACATTTCAGTCTAAGAACAAAGGGTTGGTGGCTGAAACTATAACAACCCAAAATTTTCATCAAATGAAAAATTAACCTATTTTATTATGATTACAATTGTACGGGGAAATTTTTCGCTTTATTACATTACTTGCATTACCAATATCTCAATATGCAATGTAACTTGCATAACTAAAGTAGACGAGCTCACGCAACCTACCTATGCCATCTATATCTATTTATATGTCAAGCAAACATCATAACATATCAATTCGATATCTTAATATCATTATTACAAAGTACATTACTCTTATAATATACCATTTGCGATGTTATATCAAAACAAGCTTTAAACCGTTATCATATGCCTCTAAACCCTAATTTCATGAAAAGTTAACATCTAAAGTGAATACACAAGATACTAAATCATATTTACAAGTAATATAACATCTCATTTAAAATATAAACTCCCTCTAAGTCAAAGTACAAGTCTTTAAAAGCTCAATGCACAAGTCATTAAGCATGACATCCAAAATAGCCGTTTTACCTCCATTTTCATTCTAGTTTCTTCACCACCACTTTTGTACAAGCTACTACACTCAATATACAATGTGTAAACCCTAATTATTCTACTCATAAGCTCTCACACACATTTTTACACTCAAAACCCTAATTTAAAACCCTAAACCCTAAAACCGAGCTAGTTTCTAAACCATGACCCGTTTCTTGATTTTTATCCATTGTAAACCCAAACCAACACTCAAATAAGTTGTAATAACTTATATTACAACATTATCAATCATATTCTATCATCATTTCATCATTTTACTTCAACTATATGCAAATCAAATCCAAGAAACCCTAATTGAACCCTAATTGGAACTTTGACCCGTTTACTCGTTTTCACCCATTTTAAACCCGAACCACCTATCAATTCTTGTTATTAATCCTTAATAAAAGTCTTGTGAACATATATCTATTACTACTAATCAAATGTACTCGAAATCCAAGCTCAAAAACTCAAAATGAGCCCTAATGTACCCGTAACCCAAAACCTTTGCAATTTGACCCATTTTGAAAGTTTTCTTGCAATCAAGCACCTCAATGACAAGCACCACACTCTCCTAAGCTGCTTACAAGTACATATCCTAAATATCTACTTCATTCTTGGTACAAAAATTGGCCACATCACCCCTTTGTCTCTCTTTCTTAGCCGCGACATCACAAGACCAAGACAACACCCTTAAGCTAGTTTCTAGCTTATACAACTCATCGCATAGATTCTACACATCATCCTCTAGCCTTCATACATGTCCTAACCTGGTCACAAAGTATCCCTTGGCCTCCAAGCTCATTTCGACTATAAATAGGGGCATAAACTCTTCATTTGAATTCATCCCCCACTTCCTCCTCTATAACCCTTAATAGCAGCAATCCTTTGCTCAAATAAGATCCTAAGAGGTCCTAAGAAGTCTCAAGAACAGAATTTAAGCAAAAGAAATCAAGAAAAGAAGCTCGGGAGTCGTTATTCTAGGCGTACGAAGCTAAATGCCCTAATTTCAACCCGTTTCCAAGCTATAAGCTCAAACCCAGGTTCTATGATCTTCATACCTACTCCTACACTCTTATAATGTTCATATGATCCTAAATATACTCTTGTTAAAGTTTTATAACTCAATTCATACTTATTTTCCATTTTGATCCAAAACCGTACACCCGAAACCCTAATTTTATGTTTTTCTTAAAACTAAATGTTATAATGGTTGAATATTGTTATAATATATCTTAACATGCTTAACTAATGTTAATATAACAACTTTATCAAGTCTTGAAGGAATTTGAACTTAAAACCCGCGCGTTTTTGTTTTAAAACCGTAATATGACAAGTTTTGCTTCCTAGCTTAACGAATCGTTAGTTTAAACTTTCATTATGTTAAATCTTCATATTTTAGCTTATATTAATAATCTATAACCTTTAAATTACTTTTCATATTGAAAAATATCATTATTATGGATTTTGGACTTGTTTTGTAAATTATTTCCATGCAAGGGGTATATACCGTAACTTTTGAAAACTTATAAGTACAAGGACTATTTTTGCCATATTTCTAAAGTTATAACTATAGGGGTCTATTATGTCACTTTTTAAAGTGCAAGGTTTACTTTGTACATCTTTTAAACTTGAAGGACCAAACTCGTAAAAGTGCAAACCCCAAGGGTATATTTTGCCATTTTTCATTCTTAAAGGTGTAAAATGTAACATATTGAAAAAGTATAAAAACATGTTCAAAACATTACATGACATAACTTTAATTAACGCTTTTTGTGCTTATCATTTCCAGATATTAATCAAAACGCTTAAAACCGATTATATCATATCACAATACTAGGGAGCTTCATATTAAGAGGTTTCATCTTGGTATTACGTTCTGACTGAGTTGTTGGGTTTACGATTTAAAGTGCCCTAGCTCCTCAAACGTTTACTGAATGACCTCTGAATTATGATGGCCCGAACGGTGATACAATACTCCATAATAATTCAATCAAAGATGATATTCATTATAATGTAAAACATATTCAATCAAACTAAGACTTGACATATTACCCCAGGTTGCGTGTGACGAAGCCGTTACTTTCATTCCATATACCTTTGCTATCACTCAGATTTCCCTATACTGTTAAGGTGAGTTCATAGCCTCGCATTTCAATATTTCAAATGTTTTATAAACCCGCGAGGGGGATACATGCTATAACCATGAATGCAATTGTTTTCTGTATGCTATTCTGATTTATTATTGCCTAAGTAACTATTTGCCTTTAAGTCCCTAATATCATGAACCGTTAATTACTTTACGGAGTAAGCGCGAATGGTGTGAATAGATCTATTTGGGTTGGACTCCCCGTTGGTGTACCCAGTTATACCGGTAACCAATCGCACATCATTAGAATATAACTGCGGGTGTTTTGGCAAAGGCACCCGTTGGGGCTATAACGTATCAAACATATCCCAAGGCTTCGGATTCATGAGCTAATGGCAATAATATTTGTTTTATAACGGGTGTATAACAACGTAACCCAATATCAAATTTGCATTCAAACTATTATAACTGAAAACCTATGAATATCACTCAACCTTTGTGTTGACTTTTTAGCATGTTTTATCTCAGGTAATTAAGCAACTTATGGCATGGGCTCGGAGTGGCACTGGATTTGAAGATGGCTAAATTGTTATCATTCAAACTAATTACATTTTCTTTAGATTCTGGAACTTGTTGCCTATTAATGGCATTTTGTAAAACTTTGATTTAATGAATGGTAACTACATTTTCCAAAACGTCTCTTTTGAGTCGTTTTCTATGATTATAAATGTTGTACTATGAAGTAATACCCTAGATTAGCTTCCGCTGCTATATGTAAAAATGGGGGTGTTACAGAAACATTCGATTGGGATGAGGAAGAAGTTTAAGATGAAGAGGAAGAGACAAGGGTTCAAGTACTTATGGCTCTTGCTGATGATGGACTCTTTGTGGGAAAGAATCATGTACGCAATGGTGAATGGATAAACATCAACATAAAAAAGATAAATATTCTTCTCTCTATGGATGAGGACTCAGATTGGCAAAATTATCTTAAGTATATAAACATTGACCTGAAGTATGTTGAAGAGCAAAGATTAAACTTATTATCCAAATACAACAAAATTGTTTTTGAATTAAACAAGTGTAGAGATGATTTACTTGCTTTAAAACAATCAAAGTTTGATGCTGTGACTTTTCAAATTCAAAATACTAAACTTACTAAATTAAATCATGCTCTTCAAGATCAACTTAAGGAAGAAAAAAAGGTCAATGAAAAATGGCTTAACAGTTCAAAAAAGGTAAGTCAATGTATCTGTGAGCAAATACTAAGCCAGAAAAAGAAAATTCTTAGTAGTGAACAGCTCACTGAGACAACATCAGTCTTTGAGGTTAAGGAAAATTCCTTCATACCTGCCTCTTTGGATTATGACCATAAGATGGTCCCAAAATCCAAAAGACTGTGTTATGAGACTCAATCCTGACAATAAACTTCCAAACTTTAATAATGGAAGAATTCTAGTCCTTAAAAGTCAAACTGTCAATGAGTGTCTATAACACACTGAGACACACGCTGACACTGAATCTTCAAAAGACTCAGGATCAGAACCTCAAACACCTCTACCTCCACTGAATATTCTTCAAGGAGGTTCTCCAAGCTCTGAGGTAATGACATTGACTTACCAAGATCACTCTCCAAGAGAGAAACCTGGTTTGGGTAAAAGGAATCATACAAATCCCGAAACAAAAGAATCTTTAAATAAGATTGTTTTAGGACCTGTCATTGATCAAGATACTAAACCAGACACTCCTTCAATTCTTACTGAAGTCATAAAAAATGATCAAGAATCTAAAATTAATGAACTTACAAAACTGGTTCAAATGTTGATGAATGAGAAAATTAACTCAACACAAATGACTGAAGAATTTCAACCTATGAATCAAAAACCTGAGTCATCTAAATTAGTAAATTCATCCAAACAAAGTTCTAAACCAAATGTCAAGAATACTGACTCATCAAAACCAGTTAAGCTAAAACCTCTTCAGAAACCCATGCTAAAGTGTGAACCGTGTTACTATACCAATCATTTAATTGATGACTGTTATAGGATCCTTTACAGCATGAAATGCAAGAGAGAGAGGATCACATGACCTTAGATCATGACATGTCTATTGCATCACTAAAAAGTAGTAGAAAGTATAAGGTTCAGCCTTATCAGTATGCTTCTCCTGCAAAACAAATCCTGAAATCTAAACCAAAGCCTTTCCCACCATGCACTCACTGTGGATTCAATGACCATCATCCTGATGATTATAGAAACTACTCTGAGTGTAAGATATGTTAAAGTTATGACCATTTTACATCAGGACATAATCATGTCATTCTAGTCAGAGGAGGAATACTTGCTGAGTCCTCTCAGTCCAGTAGATCCTCTACTGGTGTAAGTTGCAAAACTTGTAGAAGCAAAGTAAACTAAACCACTGACCAGAATGATTTTGAACACTTTAAAAGATGTGAGAAATTCAGGATACAAGAGCCAGAGAGCCCACAAAGAAGTGGGTTCATAAGAGAAACTAACCAATACTTAATTATTTGTGTAGAGACACATCAAGGAGCCTATATGGTACCTGGACAGTAGATGCTCAAGGAGTATGACTGGTGTCAAGAATTATTTGCACAAATATATAGAGCAACCAGGTCCTAAGGTAGTGTTTGGTGATAATTCATCTTTATTACTGAGAGATATGGTTCAATAAGTTATGGTGGTATAGTTTTCTCTAAAGTAGCATTTGTAAATGGTCTTAAATATAATCTAATTAGCATCAATCAACTATGTGATGCTAAATATATTGTTCAATTTGATGATAAGTAAGGAACAATGTTTAATGCTAACAAAGAAATTATGTTGATAGCCCCTAGAAGAAATGATGTTTATGTCTTATACATGTTATTATTAACTCTAAATTGAGCATGCTTCTTTGCCAAATCCTCAGAAAGTGTAAACTGGCTATGGCATAAAAGGCTATCATACCTAAATTCCAAGAACATTAACAAACTTGCTAAACAAAACAAGGTTCTTGGCCTTCCTTCACTTGTTTATTCAAAGGATAAACCATGCTCAACATGTGAAAAAGGAAAGCACAAGAGAGCCTCTTTCAAAACTAAACAAAACTTCTCAATCAAAAAATACATGCATCTTCATCACATAGACTTATTTGGACCTGTCAGTCCAATGTTAGTGAACCATGAGAAATATACACTGGTAATTGTTGATGAGTACTCAAGGTACACATGGGTATATTTTTTAAAGAAGAAGAGTCAGACAGCTGAAATGATAATGTCTTTTATCCGGATGGTTGAAAACCAAAATGATGTAAAAGTCAAACAAATCATAACTGATAATGAGACTGAGTTTAGAAACTCTGATCTTGAGAGCTTTTGTGATGAGAAAGTAATTTCTTAGAAATTCTCTTCTATATATACACCTGAACAAAATGGTGTAGCTAAAAGGAAGAATAGAACTCTCATTAAAGCTGCAAGAATAATGCTTAATGGCTCAATACTCTTAAAGAACTTCTAGACTAAAGCAGTCAGGATTACCTGCTACACTCAAAATAGATCAATAATAGTCAAAAGACATGATAGAACTCCTTATGAGATATTCAAAGAAAGGATTTCTGATATCAACTACTTTTATGTGTTTGCATGTCATGTGTTTATTCATAATCACAAGGATCATCTAGGCAAATGTAATGGAAAGGTTGATGATGGTTATTTCCTAGGATACTTATTTAACTCTAAAGCATTTAAGGTCTTTAACATACGAAGACAACAAATTGAGGAGACATATCATGTAACCTTTGATGAGAGTATATAAGCCATCAGGTTCACAAATTCCTTATAGATGAAACTGGAATAGATGATTCCTCTAAATATCCTCCTTGTGGAAACTAGATGGGGGTTTAAATAGTTTACAGGTTTATTTTATGTTTTAAAATTTTGCTTTCAAAATACTTAGATTCGAGTTGTATGTTCAATCAATCAACAACATGAATTAACAATGTAAATATCTAAACTAATACTAAATAACAATGACAACAATATAAAGAGATAAGGAAAGGAAAAAAATCAAACCAATACGTCAAGATTTATAGTGGTTCAGCTACGAAGCTCCTCTTTGCCCTACTCTACTCCCCGAGTATCCTACTCAAGATTTCACTATGTCAACAAGCTCCTTTTAGGCGGAGAAAACCGTTTACACGTCGCTTACATTATTTTCCAACACCAAGCTAAATGTTGAGTTCTAATCTTAGCTAGAACCAATCTTCCACTTCACAAGCACTACACAATCACAAAATCTACACTTTTGGATTTACATACAATCCGAATTACACAATTACACAAGATAATTACAATAGAGATTTGATAATGGGCTTCAAAGCGTCAATGATCACTGCATATTTATAAATTATGCTTAATTGTATATTAAAATAAACCGGGATTTTGCCAAATAAAGCCAAATTAATGCCAAAAGTGTAGAAACAATTGTTGTGCTTTTGTGTCTATTGTGCATGAATGGAAAGAATAAAAGGACAAAAAAGAAAGTAAAACCAAGTAAAAAATCCGGACAAGAACGATAAGAGACAAAAAAAAAGTGAAGAAACAGCCAAAGATCAAAGCCGGATCAGCCCGACATAGCAAGAAAGGCAGTCAAAGCCCAAAATGAAGTCAAAGGACCAAGAATGACAAGTCTTCAAAGTCTCAAGGGTTTATTTGGAGTTTTAAAGTTCAAGGACCAAAGTTGCCTAAACGGACCAAGAAGCTAAAGATCTCAAAGCCGAAGCCAGAGAGATCATGCCTCAGCCTTCTACAGTCAACTGCAGCTAAACCACAGTCAACCAAACCCAGCTCCATTGTTTTAAATAACTCAAGGACTATTTTTGCAATAAGTGAAAGTTGTTTATTAACTTGAAATAGTGATTGCCAAACACAAGGGCCGCTAGTGTAATTATCCCAAAGTACCAAAAAAGCGCGGGTCAACTAAGCGGGTCAAACTACCCATGGATCTTCTCTCGTCCAATCACAGCTCGAGCCCCAACCCAATTAACCCGACCTAACCCGAACCCTAACCCACCTCTACCCGGTGATACTTATAACCTTTTACACTTACTGTTCATTTCATTTACCCCAAATAAAATCAAAACTCACTCACACACACAAGAACACCTCAAGAACACTGAACCCTAGTTCGATTAACCACTCACTCCCACTCTAATTAACCTTAGGGTTAATATTCCTCTCACAAATCCTTAACCAACCCATCACTATCAATCACCCCTTACCTAATCCAGCGTGGCTAAATGGAACGATTCTATTGGATGATGTGACGCGATTAGTCACACGCCCAATCCATAATCTAATCGTACGGTTTATATTACAAGATCAAAGAGAGAAGAGGATTAAAGGGCCGAGATCAAGGTGAGAAGAAGGACCTAGAAGCTCATGGCTCGGGTATATATACCCGGCTCATTCCAACCAAGGAGTAGTTAGTTTTTTTTTGTTAGAATTTTTTTAGTTAATTTTCATGTTAAATCTTAGGTTAATTTTCTTATTGTAATTTTCTTTTAATGTATTAATGTTTTTTCTCGAGTTGTAATAGATAATTTGGTTGATTAATAAAATTCCATTTCCATAAAATCCGAATTACTTTTTCTTATTTCTGTCTGCAATTAGAAGTGTAATAGTTGATGTTTAATTGTTTTCAATTCAGAATCGAGTAGTTATTTGTAACTTCAATTTCATGTTATTTCAATCGTATTGTAAACTTTTATTCAGTTTTTAATAAAAGATTTATTTCATGTTAATTTGTGTTTCATTTTAATTCTGTTAAAAGAGTTTGCATTTGTGTTTGTTGTTCATTCGATCAAGACTTGATAACCTATTGGAATTGGATGGCTGCTAGGTTATCATGGGGTTTTTAGATGCTGTTGGACAGCTTATAGGACTAGTTTAGGTTACTGTTGATTTGATATGAGCTTATGTGGATTAAGCCATAAGCTCAGAATAAGCTGTTAAGTTTTCCTGTTAGCTGAAAACAAAGGTACTATTATTCTCTTTAAGTTTCAATAAGTTTGTTTTACATTTTGTTCTTGTTTTGTTTTCTTAAAAAGCTGTATGGATTTGCTTTTGAATCTAGTTGATAAGCAGTTTAGATAAGCTGAATTGATAAGCAGCTTATAGTTTTATAAGTTGAATTTATTTTGTGGATTTGAGGTAATTATAGGTTATAAGTGGAATGTTACTAAGCTTTTAGAGCTTATAAGCTTAATAAGCTTATTCAGCTTATTTTAAATAAGCTGAGTTAAGTTTTAGTTAGTGGTTAAATTTTTATAAAAGTTGTCTTAAAAAGTTTTATGAATAAGCTGATTTAATCAATTAGGATGCTGTTTGTTAGTTTTTCGAAGGTTCAGGGGCCTGTTTTGTCAATTTTTATAGTTTCTGTTAGTTTAAATTTACACAGTTAGTCCTTGTTAGTTTAAAAATAGTCCCTAGATAATTACAGTTATCCTTCGTTAGTTTAAATAATATCTTAGTTAGTTCCAATTCAGGACCCACTCTGACCTTTAATCAATCTTTGTGTTTTTATTAAAAATCTCATATGTTTGCCCGCCTACCCTTGTCTTTACTTTTCGTCACTTTCAACCCATGTGTTTGGTAAGTTTTAGTTTAAGTTTTATAAAAATAGTTTTTTATAAATAATAAAATTAGATTTTTAGTTTAATTAATTAAATTAGTTTTTAATAAATAATATAAAATTAGGGCTTTTAATAAAATTAATTTTCTGCATATTTTCTCTTTATAAAAAGAATTTTTATAGAATTTTTAGTTTAAGTTTTATATTTTTAAAAATTAATTTTCAAATTTAGTTTTTTTTAAAACATTTAATTTTTAAACCTTTAGTTTTTTTTTTAATTTTTAATCTTTTAAATAGAAAAATAAGTAATAAAAATGTTTTTCTCATCTTTTTAAGTAATTTAGGATTAAGTTAGCTTAAAAAGTATTTTTCTTAATTTTTATCAATTTAATTTCTATTTTTAGAATTTAATTAGATTAAAAGTTTATAAATTCATAAAAAATCCGAAAAGCTTTTAAAAAAATATTTTTCTTTTCCTAAAAATTTTCTTTAGCATTAATTTAGGTTTAGGAATCTAGTTTACATTTTTAAGATTTAAATTGCATTTGTTTTCTTAAATGTCGCATTTTATTTACTTTCGTAATTAGTTTAATTTGTTAATTAGTTGTTTAATTGTGCCTTTAATTTTAGTAGTATAATTAAATCAAAAATATCTCTTCTCTTATTCAAATCAGGATCCAAACTTGATCGAGGTTTCCATTGCACGAGTCATTGGGGAAACGACCCGGGTGATCATACTTACCCGGTTTAATATATGTATTCTATATATATATCTTTGTGAGTGGAATTGTCCAAGGGATACTTGGGGATTTCCTAATTCTCTATAAGTATATTGTTTTATACGTGTGTAAAACTGCTCGAATCAGTTTTTGGCGCCGTTGCCGGGGACTTGTGTAAGCGATTCTCTTGTTTCGAGTTTGTGATTTGGTTTGAAGATCCTTTTCGTCTCGAAGTTAAATTTTTTTGTCATAAATTCCAAAAATCCAAAAAAAAAAATAAATATATATCAAAAGTAAAAAAATATTTTCCTTGTTTCTTTTAAGTAAATAGTAAAAGATTAAAAAAAAATAGAAAAATCAACAAATATAAAAAAAATTTGTCTTAAATCAGAAATAAAATTCACCAAGTGTTAATCGAACACTGAAAACCAAATATATATCTTCCATTGAGATATATCATTTCAATTTCCGGTGAACTTGCAATGTTCCAATACGTAATCAAAAGATTTTAACACTTACCTTTTGTATCACTACCAAGTACGGCTCACCTTGAAAATCAAATTTTCAAGAGGGCGTAGGGCCGGGTGATAAGGTAGTTGATTTATTTGTGTTTAAGTCTCTTTCGTGTAACGTTTTAATCAAAAAAAAAAAAAAAAAAAAAAAAAAAAAAAAAATTTTGTGTAAAATTTTGCTTTTTAATTGTTAGTTTTCTTTTTTATGCCACATCTGTATCGCAATCTCGTAGAACGTCCGTCAACACAAACTCCTTTCGGAAATCCAATTGTTGAACAAAACGTTGTTCCAATGGCCGACAATCGAACAATGGCCCAAATGTTACAAGCACCTATCGAGGGTTATGAAGATGCTATAGTTGTTCCACCAATCAATGCCACAAATTTCGAACTTAGCAACCTTTAATCAATCTTGTGCAAAGCAACAAATTTACGGGTAGACAAGATCCCCACAATCACCTTCGATTTTTTAATAAGGTCACTTCAACGTTTAGACATCCAGAAGTTCCGAACACTTCGGTTAAGCTTTTGCTTTTCCCTTTTTCTCTAGACGGTGAAGCCCGAGATTGGTTAGACAAAGAACCACCAAGATCAATTCTCACATGGGACGACCTTGTTTCAAAATTCATAAACCAATACTTCCCACCTTCAAAAACCACTTACTATCGAAATGAGATCATTACCTTTTATCAAAAACCAAACGAAGCCTTTAATGAAGCATGGGAACGTTTTAAAGGACTCCTTCGTCAATGTCCTCACCATGGTTTCTCGGAACTCCACCAACTCGATACTTTTTACAACTCTTTGAATTCAAACGATCAAGATGCCTTAGATTCTGCAGCAGGTGGAAATTTCTTGGACAAAATGCCTCAAGAAGGTTTAGCGATTATCGAAAGCAAGTCAAAAGTTCGTTACTCAAGAAGTCGTGCTAATGATTCAAGAGTGAGTACGGATGCTCCTCTTTCTAATTCTTCATCTTCTAATAATTCTTTCGATATGCAACAAATAGCCGCTTCTCTCGAGGATAAGATGACTATCAAGATGAACCAAATGATGAGTCAAATGAAAGCTTTAGTTGTTACTCCTGCACCCGTCAAAGCAGTTGAGGAAGTTTGTGTCACTTGTGGATCAAATCACAATTTTAACCATTGTCCGTTAACTCGAGGTGGAAACGATTTTCCTGTTTTTCATCCAACAATTTCAACAAACCGCAGCCGTTGGAAATTTTCTCCAAAGAAACCAACCTTCAAATTTGGCAAGTCAAATGAGACCACCGGGTTTCAATCAACCAAATGTCCAAACCAACCAAAACCGTTATCAAGGAACCAATTCTAATTTCAACCAAAACCGTGGAGGAAATTTTAATCAAAACCGTCAAAATCAAGTTTATCAAGCTCCACCATACCAAACACCAACCAACCAACCACCAATCAATCAAGTTTTACCTTACCAACCTCCAACAAATAGTGTGTCTAAAACGGAATTTGAAAATTATTCTAAAGCTAATGATGCGAACATGAATAATTTGCAAATGAAGTTGGATAATTTTCAAAATGATTTTCAAAGAGTTTACAATGAGTCTCAAAAGAAGCAAGATGATTTTCAGAAAATGATGCTCGGTTTCATGCAAAGTTATCATAGCAATCAACCTTCAAGTTCAAGCTCTTTACCAAGCAATACCATTCCAAACCCAAGAAATGAAGCCAAAGCAATTACAACTCGTAGTGGTGTTTCTTACGATGAACCTCCGATTCCACCGTCGGTGGTGGAAAAGGAAAGTGAGGTGACAAAGGATACGGAGCTACCAAGCACCGAAGACATCCAACCTCCTCCATTCGTCCAGGAAGAAACCAAAGACACAGAACCAATCAAAGAGCCTTCTTCCGTTGTCAACAAAACCAAACCTAAATTGCCTTACCCATCTAGACTCAACAAAGAGAAGATTCGTGAAA
>BQNB010070651.1:0-33053 GCA_026074375.1 Tanacetum coccineum
ATTTTCCATCATCTTTCTCTCTAACATCCCAACCCATATCTCACTATTGTTCTTGGTTAATCTTAAGATTACTAGTATTCTTCAAAAATTAGTGGGTGTGACCCCAAAGAACAAGGACAAAAGCGTTAGATTTACTACGCCCATCACATCCTCAAGAAACACAATCACAAAAACAACCTCTACATCAAACCTAGTTTCTAACAAACCTATGTTGTCTTCTACAGGAGTAAAACCGTCTACTAGTGCTAGCGGATCACAGCCTTCAGGCAACACAAAGAAAGATAAGATTCGGCAAACACCAAGTACTACTCAGAAGAATAAAGTAGAAGCCTACCCTAGGAAAGTTAAATCTAGTTTGAAAAATAAAGATTGTGTTGTTGAATCTAAAGGAACTGCTCATATGCAGCATTCCAGGCTTAATGCGAATTCTAAACTAAAATGTGTTAAGTGTAATGGTTGCATGCTTTCTGCTAATCATGATTTGTGTGTTCTTGATTTTATCAATAATGTGAATGCTCGTAATAAATCTAAATCTGTTAAGAAAAATTCAAAGAAGAAAGTTTGGAAACCAACAAGAAAGGTGTTTACAAAAATTAGATACATCTGGAGACCTACTGGACGAACCGTCACTATAGTAGGAAATGCGTGCCCTTTAACTAGGATTACCACAACTACTGAAGTTCCCCTTAGGAAACCAACTGCTCTAGAAAATGAAACACCTAAGCCTGTTGTAACATTGGTTTACTCAAGGAAACCTAGGAAATCTCAAACTAATGTTCCTGTTAGCAAATCTAAGGTTCTTAAATCTGTATCTGCTAACAAAAAGGAACCTAGTTTGTCAATAAATTTTTGGGTACAGTCAAATTTGAAAATGATCACGTGGCAAAGATATTGGGATATGGCGATTATCAGATTGGGAATGTTACGATCTCAAGGGTTTACTATGTAGAAGGACTTAGACACAACTTATTCTCCGTTGGGCAATTTTGTGATTCGAACCTTGAAGTTACTTTTCGTCAACACACCTGCTTCATTCGAAATTTAGAAGGTGTTGATCTATTAACTGGATCTCGAGACAACAATCTGTATACTCTGTCTCTTGGAGATATGATGGCGTCCTCTCCTATATGTCTCTTGTCAAAGGCCTCAAAGACTAAGTCCTGGCTATGGCATCGACGTTTGTCTCATCTGAACTTTGGTACTATCAACCATTTAGCTAGACATGGTCTTGTTTGAGGTCTCCCTAAGCTTAAATTCAAAAAGGACCATCTGTGTTCTGCTTGTGCTATGGGTAAAAGCAAGAAGAAACCCCACATACCTAAATCTGAAGACACCAATCAAGAAAAACTTTATCTGTTGCACATGGATCTTTGTGGACCAATGCGTGTCGCAAGCGTTAATGGAAAAAAGTACATCCTCGTCATCGTTGATGATTACTCTCGATTCACATGGGTTAAGTGCTTAAGGTCAAAAGATGAAGCTCTAGATTTCATAATCAAGTTTCTCAAGATGATCCAAGTGCGGCTTAAGACACCTGTCTGACGCATCAGAACAGATAATGGAACTGAGTTTGTTAATCAAACATTGCGTGAATATTATGAGAAGGTTGGCATCTCTCATGAAACATCTGTTGCTCGCTCTCCACAGCAAAATGGTGTCATTGAAAGACGCAATCGTACGCTAATTGAAGCTGCCCGCACAATGTTAATTTATGCAAAAGCTCTATTATTTTTATGGGCAGAAGAAGATTGGCATCTCTCATGAAACATCTGTTGCTCGCTCTCCACAGCAAAATGGTGTCGTTGAAAGACGAAATCGTACGCTAACTGAAGCTGCCCGCACAATGTTGATTTATGCAAAAGCTCCGTTATTTTTATGGGCAGAAGCAGTTGCTACCGCATGTTACACCCAAAATCCTTCCATCATACGCCTTCGTCCTGGAAAAACACCATATGAGCTTTTACATGACAAACCTCCCGACTTATCATTTTTCCATGTATTTGGTGCACTCTGCTATTCGACAAATGATAGTGAGAATTTAGGTAAGTTACAACCGAAGGCTGATATTGGTATTTTCATTGGTTATGCACCCAAAAAGAAAGCATTTTGAATTTACAGCCAACGTACCAGACGAATCATTGAAACAATTCATGTAGACTTTGATGAGCTGACTACAATGGCTTCTGAACACAGCAGTTCAGGACCCGCACTTCATGAAATGACTCCTGCAACAATCAATTCATGACTCGTGCCAAACCTTCCTCCTTCAACACCATTTGTACCACCCTCAAGAACTGATTGGGATATATTGTTTCAACTGATGTTTGATGAATTACTCACTTCTCCACCCAGTGTTGATCTCCCAGCCCCTAAATTTATTGCTCCAATTGATGAAGTAGTTGCTCCAGTTCTCCTTGTATCAGATGTCATGCTTAATGAATTATATATTATGCTTTTAAGGACTTGTACATTGACTTGGAGGGAGTTTATATTTCAAATGAGATGTTATATTACTTGTACATATGATTTAGTAGCTTGTGCATTCACTTTAGGTATTAACTTTACATGGAATTATGGTTTTAGAGGTATATGATAATGGTTTAAAGCCTGTCTTGATATAACGTTGCAAATGGTACATTATATGAGTAATGTACTTTGTAATAATGATATTAAGATATTGACTTCACATATTATGATGTTTGCTTGACATATATGTAGATAGGATTGCCATAAGTAGGTTGCGTGAGCTCGTTAACTTTAGTTATGCAAGTTGCGGGTTGTCCCCCATCCTTATAGAAATCTTGTCTCGAGATTTAATTGGATTTTGAAGTGATGTTTGAAAACAGAATAAGGATATTTGGCACGAATTTCATCTTCGCGTTCCCATGTAAATTCTGGTCCTCTTTTAGAGTTCCATCATACTTTGAATATAGGAATACGACTTCATTTTAGTTGCTTGATTTCACGATCCATAATTTTCACTGGTTCTTCTACAAAGTTGAGTTTGTCGTCGAGTTGAAGTTCTTTCATTGGAATGATGAGAGATTCATCGGATAAGCATTTCTTGAGATTAGAAACGTGGAAAGTATTGTGGACATTACTAAGCTCTTCAGGAAGCTCTAGTTTGTATGCCACTAGACCAATCCGTTCAAGGATTTTGAATGGTCCAATGTATCAGGGATTAAGCTTTCCTTGTTTTCCAAATCGAAAGATACCTTTACGAGGTGATACTTTTAACATAACATGATCGCCAATTTGAAATTCTAAAGGCTTTCGCCTTACATTGGCGTAACTTCTTTGTCGATCTCTTGCAGCTTGCAAGCGTTGACGAATTTGCATGATCTTTTCAGTGGTTTCATGAATTATTTCTGGTCCTGTGAGTTGAACATCTCTAACTTTGGTCCAATAAACAAGTGATCTGCACTTTCGACCATAAAGTGCTTCAAATGGTGTTGCCTTGATACTGGCATGATAACTGTTATTGTAGGAAAATTCTATCAATGGTAAGTGTTTATCCCATCCTTTCCCAAAATCTATGACACGGGCTTGAAGCATGTCTTTGAGTGTTTGGATGGTTCTTTCACTTTGTCCATCGGTTTCAGGATGATATGCTGTACTTATAACACCCTGTGTTTTCAAGTCATTAACGACGTCGTTAAATCCACAATGTACCTTTTGTATTGTACGCGTTTGCTTTAAATCGTAAATATTAAGCTAAATCGCGTAAGCTAAAAATTAGCGTTCAATGTAAATGGGCATCAAGCAATTAAATGTTTACATCAAACAAGGATTAAGTAATTATTTTGAGGATAATTATTAACTTTGTTCATTTTATTTTTATCGGCTACGTAAAGTGTATACGTTTCGCGATAAATTGCGTTTAGGCACTCCCGGAACCACCAAAACTTTTCTACGCTTCAACAAATACCCACATTTATACCCAATACATAAAAATTACTAAACATCATCACTTATATCACTCCTTTGCCGAAAATATAGCCATTTATACAAGAAAAATAATGAAACCCTTTCATTTGGTCAAAGTGCACCATACTCCATTAATTCCACACCTTACCTAGTCATTTCATGTCTCTTTGACTAAGGACCATACCTAAAGACCATCCCTTGAGCCATACTATGTTCCCTTGACTAGAATTACTTCCTATATACATGCATTACTAGCTAAGATAACTCATACACACTTTACACTTAGTAGAAATCAAACACAATCCTCCCTTTTGCTCTACAATAGCTCACGGCTCACATAGGGCACCCAAGCAAACCCATACAAAATTTTATTCAACCCATACACTTCTATATACATCCATCCTAAGATATTCTAAGGTATTTCCAAGTATTGGCTAACCTTTTTCAAGTATTAATCAAGAAAAGCAAGATTAGGGTTTTCTTGAGAAAACTAGGGTTTCTTAAGTGCAAGCTTTGGTTTTGTGGCTAAACAAGGGTTTAGCACTAGCTCATCATCATCATCATACCTCATAAGGTTTACTTGAACTCTTTATGTTCTTACAATATTCATTTTTATGCATATGATTATTCTATTTAGCTTATATCACCATTTAGGATTATTAACATGTAAAGAGAAGTTTTTAATTGTTGTCATCATAATGTACACATTTATATATCCTATGATGTTATTGACATCATGTTAAAATAGTCACACAAGTGATTTACACTCTTGGTTATGTATAAATATGATTATGGACAAAACTAGTAAATTAGAGATTTCTTAAGTAAAGTTATGATTTTAAGTGTTATCATGGATTTGTAACCTTGATAACTTGGACACATGAGGACTATTATGGACAAGTAAATGCTAATATAAGGATGATATATAATATATATGATATATGAGACTTGTGGTAAAATACAAAAGTGGTAAAGTATAAAGAAAAGATCAAAAATGGATTCAACAAACTCAAGCAAACATTCTGTCCAAAATTCGAATTTTTACATATCCATTTTATATTTTTATAAGATAATACATTTCACGACGATTCCGAAAAGGTAAGAAACTTGTTAAACGGATTAATAACGAAAAAGTTACGTTAAAAACGAGTTATACGTTAATAAACGAAGTCGTAAGTAAATTTTTATAAAAACATTTTTATAAAAATTATAAACAGCAAGTGTTGATATTTTTAACAAATAATACATATTTTTAGGATTCCAAAATGATAAGAATCGTAATTTTTCAATTAATAACGAATGAGTTATGAATTTCGCGAGTTTACGACAATTAAAACTTTTATAAAACTATTTTTATAAAAGTTACTATTCATGACAGAAAGTTATATTTTTGTAAACCTCATAAATATATAGAACTTTCAAATACGAGAACGTCCTCGAAAGAATCACTAAAAACGGAGCTATAACGAATAAAATACGACATTTACGGGTTTTACGACGACGAATACGATTTTTATAAAACTCACGTCTGATGTGAACAGTAAAAGTTACTGTTCACCAGAGGGTCAAAATATGAAAAATGTCAAATTATGATAACTCGTCCTAATACGAAAAGATGGGCATAAGAAACGTCAAAATCGGGCTTAAAACGCAAAAGTTATGCTAGTTTTACTAAAACGGTAATTATAAACGTTTTAACTTCTTAAACACAATTTTACCAAAACCATTAGTTGGTGATTGAGCTATATAGAATATTATGTGGTTATCAAAGTACTATATTACTAGGGAGTTTCATAATGAGGCCTCTTCGGATGGCGTATCGACGAGTTGTTGGATTTACGATTTAAAGTGTCCTAACTCCTCGAACGTCATGTCATGACCTCTTATACGTCATTCATGACCTCTTAATATGATAGTCCCGAACGATAGTACGATATAATCTTATATGATGTACAATCAATTTATACAATTAAAGTACTCGGTAACTTATACGACCTAGTGATAATTTAGGTTGCATCGCTCTTTTAACGTGAACTGCAATTTCTTTCTGTGGATATTATGGATTAACAGAACACAAGGAGAGATTACATAGCCCCACGTTATTACATGATTTGTTTTATAAGTTTTGGGTGAGAACATTGCTTGTTTACAAATGCAATTTACATGGTTGATTACAGAAATTGGAATATATGGCACTTTTTACTTGTCATGCGATGAGAAACAATACTTGGGTTACATAGTTTTTGGACTAAACCAATACTTGACTTTAAAGAATAAATTACGGGATCAAGCTTAGGTTTCATTAACTGCAAATCACTTGATGGTGATCGCGAATGTTATAAAATAGATCTATGGGGATTGACCAACCCCCGATCGGTGATTAGCTCTCACTCAGTTCGAGTATCGAACAAACGAAACGTTAATCATGTCGATTACAACTGGATTGGTGTCTACTGGGGGCCAACACAGAATACTAAGAATTTTTTACCTGCCTTGAATAAAGTGGTCATACATATTAAGTCTATTCTCGCATTCCATGAACTTTGAGTTATCTTAATCATTTCTCATACATACTTGAAACTACTGGGATATTATGCTCATTATAATAACTATACTCTGATGAAATATTTTGGGATGTAGTGCTCCTTACAATATACACTGAAACATTTTTGAATATTGTCTCATTACAAATATAAACTTTGAAACATATTTTTTGTGATATGTGCTCATTATAATATCTAATACTTGAAATATTTTGGATATTGTGCTCATTATAATATCTACTTGAAACATTTTTGGATATTGTGCTCATTATAATATCTACTTGAAACATTTTGGGATATCATGTTCATTACAATATATATACTTGAAACATTTTAGGATTTTATATAAGGAAACCTATATATGTAGGTTTATGCGTTGCAAGTCTTGTATGGGCGAAACTTGTAACATAGTAAACCTATATATATAGTTTTGGGATTTACATTCGTACTTACAAAAACCTATGAACTCACCAACTTTATGTTGACCCTTTTAAGCATGTTTTTCTCAGGTGAAATAGATGCTTGGCCTATTTGAGGAAAATGGGAGTCCAAACTTTTCAAGAATACTTTTCAAACGACACTTAGAGGTCGTTCTCTCATGACTTGTGCAATGGTATTATGAAGTAACGCTCTCGGAAACACATTCCGCTGCGACCCAATTTTGGGGGTGTTACACCCTGCATATGTGCATTGATAACCGAAAATGTTTTGCACATACGAGGAAGAAGCTGCACTAGAGTCATTCAGATCACATTTTATAAGTTATATGTATTTTAATCATTTTCTCCTCTTATCAAAAATGTCAAATCTCTTGATATTTTGGATATCAATTGATTTAAATAGGTATGGAAATTATTTGGGAAGAAAAATGTTCTGATTATATATATTAAGCCTTATTAGGAACGTTTTAATGCTCCCCCTTAATTTATGAGGATATTATATGGTGTTGAGTACGTTAATTTGAATTTTATTGAATTTACTAAGAAATTCTTAAAAATTCATACTCAAACACTATATATGCCTATTTTTAGTCCTACACTACTTATTTACATATTCAAAAGTATTACAATTACGAGGTTTGACCTGAAATAGTAGAAAAAAATATGACAAAGTCATATTGTCCGCTGAAGCAGTCGAAGGTCTTCCCCGTATTCCCTTCCACCAACAAAATTTTCCAAGCTTCTCATCAACCTTCTTTCCAGCAACTGACGATCAAAGTCTTTCACCATGATGCGAGACCATTTCTTGTCCAAATTACTCCATCTCCTTCTTGGAATGACACTTGTATACCCCATCTCTATGTTTTTGAGCATGTCTTTGAGTTTATCCCGAATTGGTATGAGTGTACCGTCACTGAACTTGTAGAGCTCATGAGAACACATCAGTCTGTTTCTCTCTAACTTGTCTAAATAGATGACACCTTGAGGGTTAGAGTATGTGGTATATGGTTCTAGGTCAGTGATGCCAGCTTTATGCGTCAGTGGTCTTGAGATGTTGAGCTTTTTCTGGTAGCTTTCGACACCAAGGTGAAGATCTTCCACTCGCTTCTGGATTACAATACGTCCTGTGAACATACGTAAGGCTACGACCATGTGAGAGTCTATTCTGAACAGCGAGAAGCAGCATATCCTCGATGTCATTTAGATGAAGTCTTGGAAAGTCACCTTCCATGAACTTGTACAATTGCTGATCAGATCTTCGAACTTCAATCTCCTTAAGGTGACCATAACCGTACCATACGTTGACTTTGACATTTATCACTGCTAGAATTCTTTTGGTGGAGTACACATCGATACCCTGTTACTAGCATATCCATAGAAGGTTTGTCTTTTGGATCTCCAATGTGAAGTGCCTAAAAGAGCATGTCTGTTATAAGCTACTTTTATGGGACTTCACAAGTTGGATACCATGTCTTTAATTCCTTGTAGATCGTACTTAGCAGCCTTCATCTTTGTCAAAGAAGTCGTGTATGTTCTGCCGGTGCTTCCTCTTTGCAAGTATGCCAAGTCATTATTGAAGAAGTAATCAACCGAGACAATCTGATGATTTCTTGATTGAATCAGAGGTAGTGGTTTGCTTAAGTCGAATGGGTATCCATCACCTTCAGTATTCCAATCTAGTTGATCATTCAGTGCTTTGTAACATTATTCCAAATTATATTCGAGCTCGACATAACTCCTGCAAGTGCCTTTGAGAAGCTTGTAAGCCGCTCTTACCAGAATATCTTGTGTGAGATCACTAATCTGCAGGGGGTTCATGGCAAATGCGTTGAAGTCAATCGAAGTGCTCATTAAATCATCGAATGTTTTTGAAGGTTTTTCTGCTTTGGCAAGGTCACTAAGCCATTTCTGAGTAGGCTTAATATCAACTGTTTTACATTTATTCCACTCATGATCTGGAGTATGAGGCCTTTCCAGTATCTTGAACCAGTCCTTTAGGTCAGCATTGACAATGGGTGGTTCATCAGTGTTACCCATGTCTTCTTATAGATATTGTGGCACTTGAGTATCTCCAGCCTTAAACACTGTCTCTTCTGATTGTGCAGACTTGCCAGTAGATTTTGGCTGTGATTTGGTGGTGCCTTTAGAGGTTTCAGTTGACTTGGCCTTCTTTGATGGTTTAATGTCTTTGCTTGTTTTCTTCCTCTTTAACCCCTGATTTGATCCATTAAGAGGGTCTTCATCTCTGTCAACATCATCTGGCTTTCTCTTCTTTGACTTGTCTGCTACACCTTTGTCCATGGCATCTTCATCCTCAAGAATAGACTCCTTGAGAGCATGATATAGAGCCTTGTACTTGAAGTTTTCGTTAAATGACTTAGTTTTAGTCATTGTCTCAAACAAGGTTCTTTTCTGATCAAATTATTGTAATTCAGCCGTATTAGATGAAGTGATGGTGTATTTAATCTCTTGCTATTTTCCTGCTTGTTCTATCTTGATCTTGGGAATATCTGCAACACTTTTATGAGGATCTTGTTGCTGTTGGAGCACTCCTACGACATCTGCTAGAATGAAGTGTTCCTTAATAAGTTTTGCAGTATGTCTTTGGATCACCTTATGAAGAATATCATCCAGATTAGTTCCAAGGTACTCTTTAACAACAGTTGGAACTTCAAACTCGATTGCTGCATGAACATCTGAATTGTGATTAACATTTCTAAGGGTCTTGACTTCATTTTTGTTGATCCCAAACCTAGATCGATTCCTTAGGTTGTCTAAGGTTAAATTACCTTGGATAAATCCAAAATAAATTGTTGTAGAAACTTTGTATGTATATTAAAGTGTATGCGGAATCTACACCTTAATAATCTAGAAGTAAAATCAATGAAACAGTAATCTTGAACAACAAAGATATAACCAAACGCTCCAATATTATTAGATTAATAATACGATTACTCTTAACTTAGTACTGGGGTTTACAACCTTGAAGCTTTTCTTAATCGACTTTGACAACTATGAAAAATGATAATGATACGATTACGTATTTTTGTGATATCTCAACTAATGCCCTAGAGCCTCCTTTTATAGACTAAGGAGTCCTAGTCGGCTTACAATATATTCCTAAGATATCTCAATCTTTTCTAAACATAAACGTAATCTTCTAAATAAATACATTATGTATATCTTGTACATAAATATCTCAACACTTATCTTCACACGCATTCTTGTTCTCCAAACAATCTTTATCTCTTTAATTCGTCTTTATCCTCTTGACAACAGAAAGTCTTCAAACAATTCTAATCTTTCCACCAGCAGTACTAATAAACATAAGCAGTAGTAGTACTAATATACACTAACAGTAGTAACTTATACTAGTAGTCTTAACTTTTACTACTAACAGCACTAACTACTTAGCTTATATTTTAGTCTTCAACACTGAGCAGTCTTAACTTCAACTAACAGCAGTAACTTTATGCTACCAATACTAAATTATACTAACAGTAGTAACTAGTAGTGGTAACGTTATACTACCAGTACTAACCACTTAGCATAATTTCTATTATGTACCTGAGCAGCAGTAACTTCTAAGAATCCATGAAGTCTTTTAAGTCCCAACAGACTACATTATCAATTAGATCAGCAGAGAGACATTCGTCATCTTCAAGTGTGGAAAATTTCATTGATTTCTCAATGTCAAATGTTATTGTTTCATTTCCCACTTCGAAGGATATTTTCTTATTAAATACATCGAACATTGCATGAGCTGTGGCTAAGAATGGTCTAACAAGAATTATTGGAAACTTGTGGTCTTCTTTCATATCTAGCACTACAAAATCCACAGGGAAAATAAATTTATCAATCTTTACAATGACATTCTCAACAATCCCCCTAGGATATTGGGCTGATTTATTTGCTAATTTGATATACGTGCGTGTCAGTTTTAATTCACCAAGATCCAGCCTAGCGTACATAGAGTATGGCATAAGACTAATTCTGGCCCAAGGTCAGCTAGAGCTTTGTCAATGCCTACTTTTCCTATTACACGGGGGATATAGAAGCTTCCATGATCTTTTTCTTTAAATGGGATTTTATTTAGGAGTACTCCAGAACACCTTTTGTTCAAAACTATTTTAGATGTTTCTTTTGTTTTTCCTTTTCAGGCAAGAAGACCTTTCATAAATTTAGCATATTTGGGCATTTGTTCTAAAGCCTCAAAAAATAGGATGTTTATACTGAGTTGTTGAAGATTTTCAAAGAACTTTTGGAATTGTTCTTTTTCTTTTTCCTTTTTCAGCCGTCCAGGGAAAGGAATAGAGTGATCGGAAGATTCCATGGATTTCCTAGGATTAATGGACTCCTTTTCACCGTTCTTGATTATGATTTTTGTTGTTAGCTCCTCTTGTGAAGTTGTTATATTTTCAAGAGGACTTTTAGGGGGTTTGTAATTTAGTCTGCTCCTAGTTGTTACAGCATTGACCAATCCTCTTGGATTGGTTTCAGTAGAGCTTGGGAGACTTCCTGCTTCTCTATCTTGTATTATTTTTGCGATTCTTCCTAAGTGAATTTCTATTTCCTTAATAGAGGAATCTTGAGTTTTAAAGGTTTGTTCGCAAGTTTTCTTGATTCCCCAGACCATATTTTCACTATCCTTCTGCCTTAGTTAGGATTCTTTGATGAAATTGTTTAGAGTTTCTTATAAATTTGAAATTCTTCCTTCCATTGGGGTTTCATACTTATGTTGCGCCATTCTAACTTATTCGGTCATTATATTTATATTATCTTTGAAATTATTAATTTGATTTAGAACTGTTTGAAACTCCTTGTTTTCAGTTTTTATATTCCCTTCATTATACCATGAGAGAGAATGTGCAGATAATTCCTTGATAGCTTCCATTCCCTTTGTTGGTGTCATTTGAGGAATTTGTCCCTTGAAGTCGACCTTAACTCTTGTTGACCTGTCCAGTCCTTGATAAAAGATTTGCAACTGTTCATGTTCATTTAGCTTGTGTTCAGGACAGCTAAAAAGGGATTTTGTGAATCTTTCCCATGAACAGTGCAATGGCTTGTTGATTTTTTGTTTGAGGTTCCTAATAGATTCAATTTGTTTAATGATTTTAAGAGGAGGACGATATTCATTCAAGAAGGCTTGTTTGAATAATTCCTAGGTTATAATTGACCCTACGGGTAATCGTTTTATCCATTGTTTATCTTTTCCTTTTAAGGTAAACAGAAAAGCCATTAACATAACCTGGTCCCTTGCAACTTCTGGGGAGTGGAAAAGATCTATTATTTCGGTGATATTAGAGATGTGTTCATGAGAGTTTTTGTTATTTCTTCCGTAGAATAGGTTTTCTTTTAGTTCTTTGATGCATTGTCCCTAGAATTTGAATTTTATGTTTTTCTTCGAATAATGATTTAACAATTCCCGATCTAATGTCACTCTTGATTTTTGTCAGATATTCATTGACAGTAAACTCAGAATCATTGGTTTTACTCATATCAAGTTATAACTAATTTTAGCTCCCCGATAACAGCGCAAAAAACATGATGCGTAAATGTTTTAAATAATATTTTTACCAAGTTTTAAATTTATAAAACTCGATTACCGATACACGCACTAACAGGCAGAGAACCCGGTCGTATATAGTGTAGTAGCTTGGTAAATTCGAGGTCGTCCCAAGAGCTAAGGTTTAATAGTTCTAATTTGATTATTGTCACATTTGAAAATGGTTTTATGATTGATTTTAAGAATTACGGAAAAAATAAATGCAATAAAATAAATAGATAGAAGATATCAGGGAGAAAAGCGTGCTAATCTAACCATTTCATTACCAATGCTATGATTACATTTTCCTGTGTAATGTTCAATTATAAGTTCTATTAGTGGTTCTAAAGTCGACAGACCTAAATTTTCATTTAAGGTATGTCCTATGCTTACTCTGCGATCCCACATTCCCCTACGATCACACGAGCAGGGCATCCAAGCTTGCAGTGGTTAAACCCCAACTACGCTTAATACCAATCTATAATATAAACCGATTATTAACCCTTTCTGAAAGAGTTCCCATGCTTTTTAAGTATTTAATGTGACAAAGGCGATAATCTATTTAATTCCTACACTAGGGATAGATGTCAAGCTACCCTAGTACCTCACTAATCCCAGGTTCAACATGGTAAGTCTAATATCAGGATTAAAAAGATCTAAGCCGCCCTCTATACTACCAAAACATGGTGATCAATGAAAGGCAATAAGGATATCTAACAGAACCATAATTGAACAGGAAATCATAATCATAACAACAGCAATTGCATGGTTATGCCAGTACTAGGAATGCTTAGCCGCTCATAATAACAACAATGCAAGAATTAATAAATAAAAACATAGATTAAATACAATAAGGATGCTAGTGGCTTCTCCATTAGACCTTCAGATGAAATGCTTTGAACCTTAGGGGTTTGGTTCACCCCTTAGAACTGTGAGTGAAGTGGTGGTGGTGAGTGATACTGAATGAGCCAGAGGAGGGCTCTATTTATAGACTTTGAAAGGTTTACGGCGTAATCCTTATGGGATGTTACGCCGTAACCTTGCTATGTAAGCATCTAATCTTCTAGGCATAAAAGTATGTTATGACGTAACCTTGTCGCCCATGTTACTCCGTAACGCTGAGTCAGATACGTCATCTCTTGTAATTTTGAATGTTGCGGCGTAATCTTGGAGACACTTTACGCCGTAAAGGGTGTGATGACTCATTTCTTCATTAGAGTATGTTACGGCTTAATCCTTCGGGGGTGTTACACTGTAATTTGCCTTGGACTCTTCACTTTAGTGCATTTCTTGTCTAAATCCCTTGTCTTTTGCTAAAATGCTCACTTGGTCCCTAAAAACTAATAATAAATAATTAAGTAACGTTTTCATACATTAATAGCATATTTGTAAGCATTTTAATATGGAATTTGATATTAAAATGTATTAATTATTTGATGTTATCAGATAACTAATTCTTGTGAAAATCAACATACTATTTGCAGTTCAAAAATATGAATAATGTTATTGATATTTCTAATTTAAACATTACAGTTGATCATCCCAATGGTACTTTAGCTAAAATTCAATATGCTGAAAATCTGAGACTTACTATCAATGTTGTTTTCTTAGATGTTTTGTTGATTCCTTAGTACTTTGTTAACTTGTTATAGCTAGTTATATATTAATAAATTGATTAAAGATAGTAAGATGCATGTAGGGTTTAATGATTATGATTGTGTTATTCATGATTTAAAAATGGAGAATGTTCTACGGATTAGTAGTAAGTGTGGTGGTTTATATTTGTTTGATATTAAGTTAAAGTTTCCTGTTATTAGTAGTAATAATAGTTTTATGAATTGTCGTGTTTCTAAAGGTGTGCGGCACAGTAGGTTGAGCCATCCTTCTGATCAAGTTTTATTGGTATTAAAAGATAGTTTGAAAATTAGTAAACCTAAACAAGGGATCATTTTCCCTTAAGTGAACATAAAACAAAAGAGTTGGGAGATATTACGCATCTTGATTTGTGAGATCCTTATAAGGTCATCACTAGACTTAGGTTCAAATATATTCCAACTATAGTTGATGATTTTTCATGTGTAGTTTTGGTTACTTTAATAAATCTAAAGATGAAGTATATGATCATTTTTTCACTTTTGTAAGTCTTATTGTTAGGGATGAGCATGGGTATCAAAAAAAGGGTACGGTACCGGAACCATATCGGTACCGACCCGTACCGGTACCGGTTTTCTTTACTCGGTACGGTACCGGTACCCTGAAACTCGCTTAAAAAAAATTTGGTACCATTAAAAACGGTACGGTACCAAGATGGGAGTTCCCGAGTTTGGTACCGAAATACAAAGAGACTATTTTTTTTACTAAACTTGCTTAGGATCTAAACATTGCTGAGGTTGGTTGTGTTTTTATAACAAAACATTATCTAATACATTTTCATTCTATAACTGTACAGCGAACTGTACAGTTTTAATGGTTAATCATACTGTACCTATCATATATAATTGTGATGTAGTCTAATCATTAACATTTACCCTTGAATACCACAAATGACTATACAGAATTACCCTTGAATGCTACCAATGACTGTATAACTCTAATTCTATCATTTGTGGCAATAAGTTGTACAAATGGTACCTAGAAAGAAAGTAACAATGAGTTAATAGTAAGTCTGGCATACCCTTTAGCCAATATAAAGAAACTTTGGATGGTCAAATGAACAACCAAAGTAAAGAAAATGCAGGAGATAAAGATCTAAGGCAAAAACTATAATAAAAATTTCAATGATGGTGTCGGCACAATGCCATTTCTAGGTGATAAGTGATTAGCTTAAAGAAAACATGTTAGTACATTTTCCTCCACCAATAAAGATTGAACTCTAAAGTGAAGTCACGGACTAAAATAGTCAAATTTGAGATTATCTTTTATACTAAACGGTACTCGTTTCGGTTTAGTACCGGTTTACCCGGTACCAAAACTGGTACCCATACCGATATACTCCTCGGTTTCGGGATCGGGACTACGTATATTGGTCGAGAAAAAATATGGTACTTCGTAAACGATGCCGGTACGGTACCAAAATGGTATTGTGCGTATCCCTACTTATTGTTACTCAATTTAAGGAAAAGATCAAAGTCATAAGTTCTGAGAATGAAACTGAGTTTGTTAATTACATAATAAGTTAGTTTTTAAAACTAATTGGTATAATACATGAAACTACCTGTGCCTACATGATGACGTACCCTTCGCTCCGCTTACAAGCGTTACAGTCACTCTGGTACGTAGCTTACCATTTGTATAAAGGGTGATGATGTACTCTCCTAAAGGATGAAGCCTACGCTTTCTTCCTACATTATGTTGGCGTAAAGTCATTTACAATGGCTACCGCAAGGGAACCGCCAACCTTCACCCAAAACACTAACAGAGTCTAACCTCTGTTAAGTTCGGAGAAGACCCCCGGCTTTCTCCTCGAAGCCCCCGGCTTTCTCCTCGAATACCCCCTGGCCTTCTCCCGGTATAAGGCCATGTCGAAGCCCCCGGCCTTCTCCTCAAAGACCTCCTGGCCTTCTCCTCGAAGGCCCCGTAGAAGGCCCTGTAGAAGGCCTCGTCGAAGGCCCAGTAGAAGGCCCCTCCTCGGAGCCTAAGGGTCGAAGCATCTCTACCTATGAATGTAGGAAGAACTAAGTTGGTCAAACAAGACCTGGTCAATAGGCATTGTCTCCATAACTGCCATCCATGATCTTCGCATGACATGTGTAACTGCCTCCTACATCTCTACAGATAACCTATAAATAGGGAATCCATCACCAAGGTATGTAGGCTAACTTTAACCATGAGATATTCTCTCCTCTATCTTAATACTTAAATATCATAATCACCATGACTGATTCTCACACCAGAGGCGGCTCCCGGGGGCTTCCCTCGGGCTCCGTCTAATGTAGTGTCTTCTATTTCTTATATGCAGGTTATCTTGTACTCGGCATCACCACCATCATCACTATATGAGTTCTCCGATCACCATCGAAGCCTGGTATGTGCCTCTTTTTGCATAAGCAGTGACACCATCCATGGGACCCGTAACAATAAGTCTTGTTTTTTCGAGTCAAATAACCGTTTTCTACATATAATGGTTGAATTCAACCTCAATTCCCGACATACTTGGAAATACCACTTAAATCTGCACTTTTACCTCTAATCACGAGGCCTTCCTCCAACCAAAAACTTTACGTCTACCATTTTAACAACCTTTGTCGGATTCAAAGGGAGTAGCCTATGTTATGACATGTTTGGAAAAGAAATGTTTGGTAACCTTCATATGAGCCTCTGTTGGGGTTTGTTTTATGAAGAATGTCGAGGCCATAGCCTTTGTAAAGACTTTTTAGAAGCGTTGCAACCTTCTCAGCAATGTGGCAGCCTTTGTAGAAGCCTGCAACCTTTATGGCAGCCTTCGCATCAGCCTTCAACCTATGTGATAGCCTCCGCATAAGCCATAAAGCTTTGTTGCAACCTTCACAGAAGCCTGCAATCTATATGGCTGCCTTCGCATAAGCCATAAGGTTTCGTTGCAACCTTCACAGCATCCTGCAATCTATTTGGCAGCCTCCATATAAGCCATAAGGCTTTGTTGCAGCCTTCACATTAGCTAGCAACCTATATGTTAGCCTCTGCAGGAGCCAGCAAGCTTCGTTGTAGAATTTACAGCAGCCTACAACTTATATGGCAACCTCCTCATGAACCAGCAAACTCCGTTGTAGCCTTCACAACAGTCTACAACCTATATGGCAGTCTTTACATTAGCCTATAACTTATATGATAGCCTTCGCATGAGCCAGCAAGCTCCGTTATAGCCTTCACAGCAGCCTACAACTTATATGACAGCCTCCGCATGAGTCAGCAAGCTCCGTTGTAGCCTTTACAACAGCCTACAACTTATATGATAGCCTCCGCATGAGCCAGCAAGCTCCGTTGAAGCCTTCACAGCAGCCTACAACTTATTTGGCAGCCTCCGCATGAGCCATCAAACTCTATTGTAGCCTCACAACATCCTACAACCTATATGGCAGCCTTGGCATCAAATTAATAATTATGTGGCAGTCTTCGTAGCAGCCTAAAGCCTTTATTGGAACCTTCTTAGCAGTGTTGCAGCCTTCGCAATAGCCTGCAACCTATGTGGCAGCCTTCGTAGCAGCCATCAACCTCTGTTGCAGCCTTTACAACAGCATGCAACCTTTGTAGCAGCCTGCCAACAATGTGGCAGCCTTCGCGATAGCCTGCAACCTATGTGGCAGCCTTCGTAGCTGCCAGCAAGCCTTGTTGCAGCCTTCACAACATCATGCAATATTTGTAGTAGCCTGCCACTTATGTGGCAGCCTTCTCAGCAGCATGTAACCTTTGTAGTAGCCTGAAGCCTTTATTGTAGCCTTTTTAGCAGCTGTGCAGCCTTCTTAGCAGTGTTGCAGCCTATGTGGCAGCCTCCGCAGCAATTAACAACCTCTGATACAGCTTTTGTAGCGGCCTGTAACCTTCAAAGTAGCTTGCAACCTTTGTTGCAGCCTTGCGCATTTACCACAAGGTAAACATGGACCGTACGTTAACAACCAAAGACACCTTTTATGAATCTGGTATGTTCTCTAAAGCTATATTGCCTCTGTTTCATTACAAAGCATACTCTATACATATGAGACTTTTGATGTTTATTAATAGCACTATAAAGCATCATTTAATGAATCTCTATTTATAAAACAATAATCATTAAAGATCGTATAACATTGACAGAGGATACCCTATGTTCCTAGAACCTCTGTTAGCACTTTAATGTTGTTTTTAGCTTAAAACACAATCCATGCATATAAAATATGTGATGTATGTATATAAGCTTTAAGTTATTTTACACTAAGCTTTACCATGTCACCCATGCCGATAAGTCTATTATTGATAAAGCCTCCTTGGACAAGGCATTTCACACAAGCTCTATCGAAATGACAAAGCCTCGCACTCGCTTACTAGTCTGAATGCACACATACTACTAATATCTAAGTTGGGCATAATATACCAAGTAAAATAAAAGTATAGCCTTATTTCCATCATTAAAATTGTAAAACCTCACGTATACGAGCACCCTATTATAGACACACCGTGACACTTATAGAGCTTCATATATGTAGATATGAATATAGAGCATCACATATGCTGACATAAGTCTCTGTCAATATAAATCCGGAGCATACATATGCTGATATAAGCCTCTGTCAACATAGATACAAAGCGTAGCCTCTGTTGAAATTAACCCAAAGTGTCTATATAAAGCGTAGCCTCGGTTAAAATAATTCATAAATTTCTTTATAACCTTTATTCACACATTTCAGTAGTCTCTTCGAGACAATCATAGAGCTCTAACTTTGTTTACATAATAAATACGAGTCTCCATCGAGAATATTACATAGCATAGTTTCTGTTAACATAATACATAAGTGTCTCCTTGACACGATCACAGAGCATAGCCTCTGCTAACATAATGCAAAACAATCGTGTTGCAGGCATCTGTCACTACCATTACAGAGCCTCCACCTGTCACTAAAACCACAAAACCTTATCTTCATGAACCAAATTATAGAGTTTAGTTTCTATAAAATATAATTATAAGGATGTCTTAACATGGATTTATAATTAACGGAGTCTTAACTCTGACAACATGCTTACAAAGCATCACCTTTAAAAGCATTATTACTGAGCTCAGCCTCTATTGCATGGCTTATTCAATCCAAAATCTTTATATATTGGGAAAATTACTAAGTGTAGCAAACTAAGTGTTCATACATGTGATGATGTAAATCTTTCTACACTATTAATGAAACAGATTCCTTTCAAATCTTTTGTGTCATTATTTACAACAAAAGATGTAATAAGGCCACACATGAGCCTTATCTTACATAAGGGGTCTGACTACAGTCCCTCATAAACAAAGGGGTCAAGATCGCATAATGTAACACCCTCATTTTGACAAATATAGCAGCGGAAGCTAATATGTGGTATTACTTCATAATACAACATACATAATCATAGAAAACGAATCGTAAAGAGACGTTTTTGGAAAATTTAGTTATCATTCATTTATTCATCAGAGTTTTACAAAAAGGGAGGTCCCAAAATCTAGAAACATAAAGTTTGAATGATAACAGTTTAGCCATCTTCAAGTCCGTGCCACTCTGTGCCATAAGATGCTCAGTTACCTGAGATAAACATGCTAAAAAGTTCAACACAAAGGTTGAGTGAAATTCATAGGTTTCCTTATCTTACATAAGGGGTCAGACTACGGTCCCCCATAATCTTCCCCATAAACAAAGGGGTCAAGACTTATACAATAAGGCCACACTTGCCTTAAGTTTAATGGTTGAAAAATGGCCTAAGAGAAAGGTATAACAAAAGTGAGGTGCGGGCAACCAATCTCCACCTACGCATGTATTTACGTAACTAAATCCTAATAAAAGGATAATTATACAAAGGTCACAACGTGACCAAAGCCCAAAAAGTAAATTGTTCAAAGAAGGGTGAATCCCAAAGAGCATGAATTATTTATATATGATAACACATAAGGCAACACTTGAGCCTTAAATTGAAAAATACTTAAAGGTTGAAAAATGGAATGACAGAAAGCAAATTGACTAAGGACTACTACCTTGCTTAAACGAAGCCAGATGCTTCAAACAAATACAAAATATACAACCTTCAAGGTTTATATTACTTAACACATTTTCATGTGCACCCATATTATGTCATTATGGTACAATCATTACAAAACTAAGCCAAGTTTATATAAAAATTTTGGAACTAACTTGGGATCTACATCCCGAAAGCACTTGGAAAACCATCAAAAGTTTTTGATGGCATAAAATCATCTTCGCGATGATTACCAGTATGAGAATCCGCCACACGAAGCCCAACGCCCTTCGGGGTGTGCTCTTCAAAGAAATTAAGGTAGAGGTACAAACATATTATAATAAAACTAGCTAAAATTAAAAGCGCAAGTTACAACCTACAAAAAGGGGTTTCAAGGCTACTTAAGTCTAATCTCACGCCTCCTACGAAGTCGTAACATTAGACTAGGGGCTATAATGAGGTATTCTCCTTGATAAAGTCAAATTTAGGCTATTACAAACAAGTATTGCAACTTTTATATTTGATTTGACAAAACAAAAGTAGCATAAATTGTTAGTAAGTTTTTTTGTTATGAAGTTGAAAGCAATGCACCCATAGATGTATACATTACATTCGACTGGGGGGCCTGATGACGTACCTTTCGCTCTGCTTACGAGCATTACCATCACTCTAGTACGTAGCTTACCATTTGTATAAAGGGTGATGATGTACTCTCCTAAAGGATGAAGCCTACGCTTTCTTCCTACATTATGTTGGCGTAAAGTCATTCACAATGGCTACCGCAAGGGAACCGCCAACCTTCACCCAAAACACTAACAGAGTCTAACCTCGGTTAAGTTCAGAGAAGACCCCCGGACTTCTCCTTGAAGGCCTCAGCCTTCTCCCCGTAAAAGGCCATGTCAAAGCCCCCGACCTTCTCCTCGAAGACCCCCCTAGCCTTTTCCTCGAAGGCCCCGTAGAAGGCCCCTCGAAGGCCTCGTCGAAGGCCCTAACGAAGGCCCCATATAAGGCCCCTCCTCGGAGCCTAAGGGTCGAAGCATCTCTACCTATGAATGTGGGAAGAACTAAGTTGGTCAAACAAGACCTGGTCAATAGGCATTATTGTGACACCCGTGATTTAATCAGGTTAGTAATGCCTTTAGTAATGGCTAAGAGTTCAGTTTGTGTATTTTTTTGTGCTATGTGTTATATATGTGTGTTGAGTGGTTTGAATAGGTAAATGATGTCATTTTGAGGTGTGTGATCATCTCATTTTGAGTGCGTTTATGTTTGGTGATGAGTATTCCATTTGTTCACGTATAGTGATAATGGGAAGGAATGGCGTATTGCATGAAATGCTACGTTAATAGTTGGATGATTTTGTGTTAAGCGTTTATGGAAAATGTAGCATAATAGAAATAAGGGAAGTGAGTAAAATTTGGATAATTATAGTGGACTTTCTAAATATAGAAAGTAAAATGTGAAATGAAAAGTTATTTTTAGAAAGTTAAGTAAGTTGTGTTTATGTAAAAAGGTTTACCCAAATTAGCTTAGGTTTTTATGAAAACTTAAGGTAATGAAGATAATTAGTTAATTAATAATTAAATAAAAAAAGTAAGAAAATAGTAAAGGGGGGGACGATCGGTTGGGGTATTCGGTAGGGATTTGGAAGCCCAAACTTGGTCAAACTCTAATACTTAATGGATAAGGATACCTAGGACTATATATAGATAAACCTAGCTCATAATTCTTTTCCCCGCCTCTCTTTGTGCCTGCGATTTCAGCCCCTAAAACCCTAAGGAGTGCCGAATTTTTGTGTGATCCAAGAACCCTTAAGAATTGTTGTTTAGGTGCTAGCATTCAAGGTAAGTATGTTCATCTTAACTAGTTTATGATATTCATGTAACATAAGTTATGATGGATCTAGGGTTTACATAAAATACAGATTATATATGAGCTTTAATGATGGAATGATGATTAGGGTTAGTTTACGGTTATGATCGTGCATGTTGCATGTTAGGGTTTGCGTTAGATCTTGATTTAGGGTTTTGTAGAATTAAGTATGTGTTTAACTGATGATATCTAGATGTTAGAAATATGTTTTGATATGATTCAAGAGCCTAAATTATAGTTCAAAGAGTCTATTTTTCAAAAAGTCCAGCCTCGAATGATTTGGAGTTTTAGAAGTTAGTTAAATATTGGTAACAAGAAAAGTTGTCAAAACAGTAAATACATGTCAGAATTAGGAGGGTAAAACCCTAACTTAAAAGTAGAATTAAGGTTAGCCAATCTACAGTGATTAAGTTCTATATGTATATAAAGAAACCCTAGAAGGATAGCTTCTGATTGTGTGTCTAAGTAGGGTAATTAGGGCCATACATTTTAGTGTGCAATCAGATCCGAATTGGGATAGTTTTGAAGTTGGATTTTATTTGGGATAGTTACACATGTAATGGGAGCTTGGGAATCACAAGGTAGTTAGTAAACTCATAAATGAACTTAGGTGATTTTTGGTATAATTTATGAAGGTCAGCAAGTAAGGTTTTTAAGAGAGTAAAGATACACTAAAATTCTGCATTTTTGAATCAATTGTAGTTATCTAGTGTAATGGGTTAATGAGATGGTTAAGGTTGGGCATGGTGTCGGGGTGACCCATGATGGTTAATCAAACCCTTAGACATCCATCATATGTGTGTTACATGGACTAGAGCTTTTAGCTTGGTCGCGTGTAACCGTGTTTATTTATTTGTATAGTTGCGTGATAGGAATTGGAAGCTGCGTTTTGAGCATTCAGGTGAGTTACATAGTCCCACTTTTTACATTGTTTTAAACTTGGGATGGAAATGATGCAAGTGTTGAAATGAGTTTTAAATTGATGTGATTATGTGTTAGTGTAAATGAATAGACTATTATATGATTGATATGCGTTATGTGCAACTTGTTATGTGATATGATAATGATGTATTGTTGCCTAGGTAGGAGGGTTATTTGCGGGTATCCATGGCCTGAGCTAGAAGGAAAAGGATTTGGTATGATCCAAGAGCGATTGAGTTCGTCTGCTTGGTGTTTGTGTGGTTGATTGGATTGAATTGCATGTTAACTTGTATGCTAGTTAGCATAATTGTTATGCGAAAGTATTGTTTTATAATCATAGTAATTCGGTTAATGATTTTGGTAATGGATTAAATATGTGTGTCTGAAAACCTATGTTTCTCACCAACTATTGTGTTGACGTATAAGCATCATTTTCAGGTATTCAACAGGATGAGATTTAAGTTAGGAAAAGTGGCTAGATGTACCGTAGGCAGCTGGCGAAGTTTAGTTATCTAGATTTCGTTATTTGATTTGGATGATGAATGTTAATTATTTTGCTTTGTTAGGATGTATGAATGTTTAATTGTCATGACGTTGGCATGAACTGCCTTTATTTCAATGTCAGACGCCTTTTGGATTTTGTTGATGTGTTTGGGTATTTTTATGACACTGCGTGTCTATACTTTGTATTTTATACATGTTTTAGTTTCTCTATATAGATGTCAATGTGTTGTGATGATTCCCATTCTCGTCGCGCCTCGCGTTTCCGCCTTGGCAGGGTGTGACAGATTGGTTTAAGAGCCTTTGGTTATAAAGAAGTAGGTGGTTGAGCCTAGACTATAACCTAGGGGTCCTTCATGTAGATGTATTTAGGGCTTAAGTGTTTAATGCTATAACTGCTATGCTTCCCCTCTATTTTTGCATAGCTTTTATATCTCGTATTTTGCTAAGTTGTCATTTTAGTTATTTTGCCTACCATTATCTAATATGATATGTATTACTTTCTTAATATTTTAGCTATGTTTTTCCCCCACCCGTAAGAAGTCTCATTGGGGAACCGTTTTCCTAACTGGACTTAAGCGTTATAAGGAGCCTCTTATAGAACCAAAGGAGATTGGATAGTTGATTGTTTTTCGGATGCGCATAATAGGGCTAGACCCGCGAAGTTGGGTGATTCTTGCGGAGGCAAAGTCAAACCTAAGTAAGGCCCAACATAAGTTTATCCCGTCCTTTACCTCGTCATGTTGTTATTGATTATTTCTTTAGGATATTTTGTATTTTGGGAGTCATTACGAGACTTTCGTTCCTTTATATCATTTCGATAATATTTTTATATAAGTAAGTAGTTATTTGATGAAGCATCCTTTATGTGTTAAGTTAGAGTGGTTTAAGATGTGCAATGTGGAATATGTGCTTATATGTGAATTATAATTGAAATAGGTAATCTTGGAAGTAAGTACACGTGTGAAACGAGGTACTTATAATTATGGTGGCCAACATAATTATAAAGGCATCACACACGTAGACTTGTGACCATGATTGCATTTATTTGTGTTTGGTTGTAAGGTGGTAGTGTAATATGTTTTTTTATATGTGTATTCATAATAAAGATGGTGGTATGGGTAGAGAATTTTTCTCTTACCCTAATTGGAGGATATGTTAAGTTGAGTTGTATAGATAGTAAGTTTTCCTTTTATCTAGTATTTACGGATACCTGGTATTATTATTATTGTGGTTGCTTGTTGCTCGATTATTTATTTGGATCTGCTCTTTCGGATATAGGCGCTTTTCGTTAGTTCTTTCATTGCATTGATTACTCGTATGAGTATCAAAGGTTTCTGTTAAGCACTAATTATTCCTAACATATTAGTGTGGATCATTACTCCCTTCTTTGTATATCCCTTGGTTTTCGTAACCCGTTGGCGACGTGTTAGTATCGATGCTTTTACGTTTTCTCTGTTGACTGTTATTTTGGATAAGACCTTACATTTTCTTTTAGGTACGTAACGTCTTTGCATGTGTTTCTTGTACGAGTTTGTTTGATTTTTTTTTTGAGTATATGTTCATGGTATTTTCCTTCATTCAAAACAATAAAATATGGCTTAGGTTCTTTGGGAGTCTGTATGGTTATTTTACGACCCAACTTTTGGTATTATGGTGTCCTTTGTTTGAGTAACATATTTTATAATTGATGTCTAATTATAAAACTTTTGGAAGTATTGTGTTGGAGGTTGGAGAATCTGTGTTATAATGATCTTTGTAAATTGATTTTTATTTGATTATTAAAAGCAGTTTAAAGTGATTCATAGTGGTACAGGGATGATATCTACCTTTAGATAAATCAGTCTCTAGATTTTTATGTCAAACCAGAATGAATTTTTATAAAGATTACATTTAGATTATTTTATTTATTATTTAAAATGTTTTTATACTTAAAGTGATCTTTCTTAGTGAAATTGATTTTTATAAAAACATTCATTGTATTTGATCCTTTTACAGTAAAGTCGATATTTGTATAAGAATTCATTCTTTTGTATGATATTTTTTTGTGTTCCATTAGTCGGTGTTAAGGCCTGTTGATTTTCTTTCGTTGCATTTCACTCGCGTGGCATATACGTATCATTTCTTTCAAAGTGATTCTTATGTCATTTGTTCTTCGTCTATTTGCAATAGTGGAATCTCATATATGCATTCTAGCCTTTAACTCGATATTTGTTTGTTATCCTATTCGATTATTCGTAACCCTTGGAGTTTGTTGATACCGTTGAGTCATGGAAGCTTTGATGTGATTGTGGGAAT
Organism: Tanacetum coccineum; assembly: GCA_026074375.1. Classification (NCBI taxonomy): domain Eukaryota; kingdom Viridiplantae; phylum Streptophyta; class Magnoliopsida; order Asterales; family Asteraceae; genus Tanacetum; species Tanacetum coccineum. The sequence goes on from BQNB010070651.1 coordinate 25,698, forward strand.
GGACTAGTTGTCCAAGAGGAAGTTTGTGATAGTATGTTATGAGAAGGTGGTTAGAAAACCATTGGAAGGTGATGAGATACTTCGGGTTCATGGTGAACGTACTCAAGGAGTCATGAAAACCTTAATGAACACAAAGGTAGGCGAATCGAATTAAGTGATATTTCTGTCGTACAAGATTTTATTGATGTGTTTCCAGAAGGACTTGTCAATGACCACTGCAACGCCATGTTGAGTTCAGTATTGCTTTAGTTCCCTGGAGTAGACGCGGAGAGAAGTAGTCCATATCGTTTTGGACACCTCGAAAGTGTGAATTGTCTGGGCCAACTTCAAGAGTTGGAAGACATGGGTTTAATATGACATAGTCAGTTTTCCATGAGGTGCACTGTGTTTTTCATGAAGAAGGATGGTTATTTTCGCATGTGTATTGACTCATAGGTGTTGGACTATTTAATCTGTTAAAATACTACTCAGTTTTATCACTCTAGGATTGAAGACTTGTTTGATCTGTTTCAAGGAGCGTGTTCCTTATCTAAAGATAGATTTTTTGGTTAGGTTATATCAGCTACCGTGTGCCATGAGGATGCCTTTCCAAATACGCATTTTGAATTGAGATTCGAACATTTTTAAGGATACGGTTATGCTTTTTGGCTTAACCTATGCACTTGAGGGTTTTCATGGACTCTAATTGATCCGGGTTTGCAAACCCGGTACTTATGGTAGGTTTGTCATCGTATTCATTGATGACATTCTGGCCTACTCAAAGTTGAAGGAGGAACATGAAGTTCATTTGAAGTTAGTGTTGGAGTCAACTAAAGGAAGGTGATTGCTGTATGACTAAGTTTTCTAAGTGTGAGTTTTTGGTTGGAAAAGAAGTGTATTTTTGGGTTTAACGTGGTCACCCTACCGTATTCACGTGACAAGAGTTAATGAGTGAGGCAGTGTAGGAATTGGATGATTATTCTTAGGATTGGCAGGTTACTACCGACGTTCATCGTGAATTTTTTTAGATTGTTGAACCCCCTTACTTCTCTAACTAAGAGGAATCAAAAGTATGAGTGGAGCGTAGAATAAGAAGAGGCTTTTCAGACTTTGAAGAATAATTTGTGTGATACTATGATAAAGCGAGTGTAGTGGGTGATGCGTTGAGTAGAAATGAGAGAGTGAAATCAAGACGAGTAAGAGGAATGTATACTTGCAGCCCAAAAAGATTAGGCGTTATGCAAGAGACGTACTCGTCAGAAGGCTACAATGGTTTTAGATCAACAGATGGAAAGGAAAGGAGATGAGAGTTTGTACTTTATGGATCGGATTTGGGTTCTATTGGTGGGAAGTGTAATGGATGAGGCCCATGCATCAAGGTACTTGGTACATCCGAGAGCTGATAAGAGTACTATAACCTTGGAGACATTTATGTAAGCCACGTTGCAGAAAAGGGTGTATAGTTACCTATTGTTAAAACAATTGTCTGATTTGTTTAAGAGGTGATAAGGCTTGTAATGTCAAAGCTTGTGGCTCTGCTGCAACTGCCTGAGTTACTTTGAGTGAAAATATAGTTTGAATCACAATGGATTTTATCACTAAATTTCTATGTCAAAGTAGTGAGTATGATGTGATTTGGGTGTTGAATGGTTCGATATGACTGACCAGTTAGCTAATTTCTAGTATACAAGAAGTTTTCATGATGTGACTTGGCAAGGATTTATATTGTGTGTTTAATAGCAAGGAATGGAATTTTTTGGTGACAATCAATCAGATTGAGATGGATGATTTACCTTGTGGTTTTGGCAGACGCTGTAGAAAGTGTTAGAGATGCGATTGGATTTGAGTACTACTTAGCATCCTCAAGCGGATGGACAAAGTGAACGTATGATTCAAACTTTGGAAGATATAATGAGGGCATATGTTATTAATTTTGGTGGTAGTTATTTTGAGCATTCGATGTGCACCGTTTTGAAGCTTTGGTATGAAAGGAATGTAGGTTGCCCTGTTCTATAGGCAGAGATTAGAGAGATAGGTTTGATGGACTTGAGTTAGTATAAGAAACGCTCTGATATAAGAGGTTAGTGTTGGTAAGGAAAAGCCTATATCAGGCTTGAGATCATCAATAAAGAGCTATGTTGATTATAGGCGTAAGCCGTTAGAGTTTAAGGGCGAGCTGACATTTTAGAAAGAAGGTAATGAGGCAAAGTCAAACCCAAGCGAGGCCCAGCATAAGTTTATCCCGTCCTTTACCTCGTCATGTTGTTATTGATTATTTCTTTCGGATATTTCGTATTTTGGGAGTCGTTGCGAGACTTTCGTTCCTTTATGTCATTTTGATTTTATTTTGATATAAGTAAGTAGTTATTTGATGGAGCATCCTTTATGTGTTAAGTTGGAGTGGTTTAAGATGTGCAATGTGGAATATGTGCTTATATGTGAATTATGATTGAAATGGGTAATCTTGGAAGTAAGTACACGTGTGAAATAAGGTACTTATAATTATGGTAGCCAACATAATTATAAAGGCGTCACACACGTAGACTTGTGACCATGATTGCATTTATTTGTGTTTGGTTGTAAGGTGGTAGTGTAATATGTTTTTTTATATGTGTATTCATGATAAAGATGGTGGTATGGGTAGAGAATTTTTCTCTTACCCTAATTGGAGGATATGTTAAGTTGAGTTGTATAGATAGTAAGTTTCCCTTCTATCTAGTATTTGCGGATACATGGTATTATTATTATTGTGGTTGCTCGTTGCTCGATTGTTTGTTTAGATCTACTCTTTCGGATATAGGCGCTTTTTGTTAGTTCTTTCGTTGCATTGATTACTCATATGAGTATCAAAGGTTTCTTTTGAGCACTAATTTTTCCTAACATATTAGTGTGGATCATTACTCCCTTTTTTGTATATCCCTTGGTTTTCGTAACCCGTTGGTGACGTGTTAGTATCGATGCTTTTAGGTTTGCTCTGTTGATCGTTATTTTGGATAAGGCCTTATGTTTTCTTTTAGGTACGTAACGTCTTACATGAGTTTTCTTGTACGAGTTTGTTTGATTTTATTTTGAGTATATGGTTCCTAGTATTTTCTTTTGTTTTCAAACAATAGAATTATGTTAAGGTCTGTACGGTTTTTTACGATCCCTTTTGGTATTATGGTGTCCTTTGTTTGAGTAACATATTTTATAATTGATGTCTAATTATAAAAACCCTTTAGAAGTATTGTGTTGGTGTTTGGAGAAAACTGTGTATAAAATGATATTTGTAAATAGATTTTATTTTATTATAAAAAGCAGGTTTAAAGTGATTCATAGTGGTAAGGTACGATACACCATTAGATAACCATCTCTAGATTTTTATGACAACCAGAATGAATTTTTCAAAGATTACATTTAAGACAATTTCATTATTATTTAAAATGATTTTTATACTTAAAGTGACTTTCTTAATTTAAATTGATTTTTATAAAAACATTATTTATTTTGACCTTTCGAGTAAAGTCGATAATTGGTATAAGAATTTTCGTCTTTCGTATTGATATTTTTTTTTGTTCATTTGTCGTGGTACGCCTGTTGATTTTCTTTCGTTTGCGCTTTCACTCGGTGCATATACGTATCCTTTCTTTCAAAGGATTCTTATGTCATTTGATCCACGTCTATTTGCATATGTGGAATCTCCTATATGCATTCTAGCCTTTGACTCGATATTCGTTTGTTATCCTATTCGATTGTTCGTAACCCTTGGAGTTCGTTGATACCGTTGAGTCGTGGAAGCTTTGATGTGATTGTGGGAATGGACTGGTTGTCCAAGAGGAAGTTTGTGATAGTATGTCATGAGAAGGTGGTTAGGATACCGTTGGAAGGTGATGAGATACTTCGGGTTCATGGTGAACGTACTCAAGGAGTCGTGAAAACCTTAATGAACACAAAGGTAGGTGAATCGAAATTGAGTGATATTTCCGTCGTACGAGATTTTATTGATGTGTTTCCGGAAGACTTGTCAATGACCACCGCAACGACAAGTTGAGTTCCGTATAGACTTAGTTCCTGGAGCGACGCCGGTCGCGAAGTCTCCATATCGTTTGGCACCCTCGGAAATGCGAGAATTGTCTGGGCAACTTCAAGAGTTGCAAGACAAGGGTTTCATACGACCTAGTCATTTTCCGTGAGGAGCACCTGTGTTATTCATGAAGAAGGATGGTTCTTTTCGCATGTGTATTGATCATAGGGAGTTGAACAAATTAACTGTTAAAAAAACCGTTATCCACTCCCTAGGATTGATGAATTGTTTGATCAGTTACGAGGAGCGTGTCCTTTCTTAAAGATAGATTTTTGGCCAGGTTATCATTAGCTACGAGTGCATGAGGATGCCATTCCAAAGACCGTATTTCGAATGAGATACGGACATTTTGAGTCTACAGTTATGCTTTTTGGGTTAACCAATGCACCAGCGGTTTTCATGGACTTAATGAACCGGGTTTGCAAACCGTACTTAGGTAGGTTTGTCATCGTATTCATTGATGACATTCTGGCTTACTCAGAGTCGAAGGAGGAACATGAAGTTCATTTGAAGTTAGTGTTAGAGTCACTGAGGAAGGAGAAGTTGTATGCTAAGTTTTCTAAGTGTGAGTTCTGGTTGGAAGAAGTGCATTTTCTTGGTCACGTGGTCAACCATAACGTATTCACGTGGACACGAGTAAGAGTGAGCCAGTGAGGAATTGGATGATTATTCTTAGGATTGGCAGGTTACTACTGACATTCATCATGAATTTTTTTAGATTGTTAAACCCCCTTACTTCCCTAACTAAGAGGAATCAGAAGTATGAGTGGAGCATAGAATAAGAAGAGGCTTTTCAGACTTTGAAGAATGATTTGTGTGATACTCCGATAAAGCGAGTGTAATGGGTGATGCGTTGAGTAGAAAGGAGAGAGTGAAATCAAGACGAGTAAAAGGAATGATACTGGCAGCCCAAAGTGTGGTGTCCAAGCAAGAGAACGTACTCATAGAAAGGCTACATGGTTTAGATCAATAGATGGAAAGAAAAGGAGACAATAGTTTGTACTTTATTGATCGGATTTGGGTTTTATTAGTGGGAAGTGTAATGGATGAGGCCCATGCATCAAGGTACTTGGTACATACAGGAGCAGATAAGACGTACTATAACCTTGGATACATGTATTGGTAGCCACGTGTAGAAAATGATATAGTTACCTATGTTAGCAATTGTCGGATTATTTAAGAGGTGAAGGCTGCAATGTCAAAGACTTTTGGCTTGCTGCAACAGCATGAGATACTTAAGTGAAAATGAGATAGAATCATCATGGATTTTATCACTAAATTTTCAATGTCAAAGTAGTGAGTATGATGTGATTTGGGTGATGGTTGATAGACTGACCAAGTTAGCTTATTTTCTAGCTATACAAGAAGATTTCAAGATGTAAAGTTGGCAAGGATTTATATTGATGAGATAATAGCAAGGAATGGAATTCTGGTAACAATCAACTCAGATTGAGATGGATGATTTACCTCGTGGTTTTGGCAGACGCTACAGAAAGTGTTAGAGACGCGATTGGATTTGAGTACTGCTTAGCATCCTCAAGCGGATGGACAAAGTAAACGTATGATTCAGACTTTGGAAGATATAATGAGGGCATGTGTTATCGATTTTGGTGGTAGTTATCATTTGAGCATTCGGTGTGCTCCGTTTGAAGATTTGTATGGAAGGAAATGTAGGTCGCCTGTTTTATAGGCAGAGATTAGAGAGAGTGGTTTGAATTGACTTAAGTTAGTACAAGAAATGACTGATAAGGTAGTGTTGTTAAAGGAAAAGCCCAAAGCAGCGAGAGATCGTCAAAAGAGCTATGTTGATTATAGGTGTAAGCCGTTAGAGTTTAAGGGCGTAGTGCGTTTTGGAAAGAAGGGTAAGTTAGCACCGAGATATGTAGGACCGTTTGAGATCCTTGAAAGGATTGGCCTTGTAGCTTATAGGTTGAGGTGACCTGAGGAGTTGAGTAGCGTGCATGACACCTTCCATGTGTCAAATTTGAAGAAGTGTCTGGCAGATGCTAATTTGCATATGCCATTAGATGAGATAAAGGTCGACAAGACACTTTGTTTTGTCGAGGAACCTGTAGAGATTATGGATCGAGAAGTTAAGAAGTTAAAACGTAAGAAGATAGCACTAGTGAAAGTTAGATGGAATTCAAAACGTGGTCCTGAGTTTATTTGGGAACACGAAGATCAGATGAGGATTAAGTATCCACAGTTTTTCGTGGACCGAGTTGTTAAGCCTGCTAGTTAAATCTAAGGACAAGATTTCCTCAAGGAGGGGATACTGTGACACCCATGATTTATTAGGTTAGTGATACCTTTAGTAATGGCTAAGAGTTCAGTTTGTGTATTTTTTTATGTTCTATGTGTTATATATGTATGCTAAGTGGTTTGAATAGGTGAATGATGTCATTTTGAGATGTGTGGTCATCTCATTTTGAGTGCGTTTATGTTTGGTGATGAGTATTCCATTTGTTCACGTATAGTGATAATGGAAAGGAATGGCGTATATCATGAAATGCTACGTTAATAGTTGATGATTTTGTGTTAAGCGTTTATGGGAAACGTATCATGTTGGAAATAAGTGAAGTGAGTAAAATTTAGATATTTATAGTGGACTTTCTAAATATAGAAAGTGAAATGTGAAATGAAAAGTTATTTTTAGAAAGTTACGTAAGTTGCGTTTATGTAAAAAGGTTTACCCAAATTAGCTTAGGTTTTATGAAAACTTAAGGTAATGAAGATAATTAGTTAATTAATAATTAAATAAAAAAACAAGAAAATAGTAAAAGGGGAGGGGGGACGATCGGTTGGGGTATTGGGTAGGGATTTGGAAGCCCAAACTTGGTCAAACTCTAATACTTAAGGGATAAGGATACCTAGGACTATATATAGATAAACCTAGCTCATAATTCTTTTCCCCACCTCTCTTTGTGCCTGCGATTTCAGCCCCCAAAACCCTAAGGAGTGCCGAATTTTTGTGTGATCCAAGAACCCTCAAGAATTGTTGTTTAGGTGCTAGCATTCAAGGTAAGTATGTTCATCTTAACTAGTTTATGATATTCATGTAACATAAGTTATGATGGATCTAGGGTTTACATAAACTGCAGATTATATACGAGCTTTAACGACGGAATGATGATTAGGGTTAGCTTAGGGTTATGATCATGCATGTTGCATGTTAGGGTTTGCGTTAGATCTTGATTTAGGGTTTTGCAGAATTAAGTCTGTGTTCAACTGATGATATCTAGATGTTAGAAACGTGTTTTGATATGATTCAAGAGCCTAAATTGTAGTTCAAATAGTCTATTTTTCAAAAAGTC
>BQNB010070652.1:7204-32114 GCA_026074375.1 Tanacetum coccineum
GTATCACAACTTGCAAGATGATGATATCATGAAGAATATTTTTAATTCAAGAAGACACAAAGACAAAGTTGGAATGCAGATACCAGCTTGGATGATCACTGAAGAAATGAAGCACACAGAGCATTATCGGATGTATGCGGAGGTGTTTGGGATAGCTGTTCCTCTGACTCAATCACAGCCGACCGAGTCTACCTAAGGAATGCATAGGACACCTAGCGCCCCTAGGTCATCTAACCTTAATAAGGAAGCAGCAGAGACAAGTGCTCTAAGACGATCAACTGTGATTCGTCCTCGTATCCCTGAAAGGAGATCCACACGTCTTATACCACCAGCTCTAGTACCAAATGTTGACAAAGTAGATGAGATGATTTTACAAGATACATTACAAGTTAGTCTTACTGAGCCTAAAAGTCGTGAGGAGTAGGAAGCAAGAGAAAATGTGGCACTGTTTGATGAGCACTTAGCATCTGAAGAAATTGAAAAGATGATGGATGGATAAGAGAATGTTGTTGATGATAGTTCAATCCCTAGGAATGATGAATCAAATATTCTCAGCACTAGGATAGAGCCCAGGAGTAATAAGGAAAGTCCGGAGGCGGAGATTACTAAAGATAAGGAGGTGGAGATTACTAAAGATAAAGAGGTGGAGATTACTAAGGGGACTCCAGTGGTGGATATCACTAACATTGTTATACCAGTGAATGTAAATGATGAAGATGTAGAAATAACTGATGAGGTGTATAAATTAAAGAGAAAGGAAAAAGGGAAGATTGTAGAGGAGACTAGGAATTCACCAATCCCCACACCAATTAGATCTCCTAGGATTCATACTAATCTTGTATCTTCGGATACCGAGAAACTTCAAGACTTGACGGATACTCCTCATACTACATCATCATCAAGTTCACCTCACAAAAAGGAGATCCACACATCTTACACCACCAGCTTCAGTGCCAACTGTTGACAAAGCAGATGAGATGATTTTACAAGATACATTACAAGTTAGTCTTGCTGAGCATAAAAGTCGTGAGGAGCAGGAAGCAAGAGAAAATGTGGCACTGGTTGATGAGCACTTGGCATCTGAAGAAATTGAAAAGATGGTGGATGGACAAGAGAATATTATTGATGATAGTTCAATCCCTAGGAATGATGAACCAAATATTTCCGGCACTAGGATAGAGCCCAGGAGTAATAAGGAAAGTCCAGAGGTGAAGATTACTAAAGATAAGGAGGTAGAGATTACTAAGGAGACTCCAGTGGTGGAGATTACTAACGTTGTTATACCAGTGAATATAAATGATGACGATGAAGAAATAACTGATGAGGTGTATGAATTAAAAAGAAGGGAGAAAGGGAAACTTGTAGAGGAGACTAGGAATTCACCAATCCCCACACCAATTAGATCTCCTAGGATTCATACTAATCTCGTATCTTCGGATACTGAGAAACTCCAAGACTTGACGGATACTCCACATACTACATCATCATCAAGTTTACCTCACAAAAAGTTAGCTAAAATGAATCGACTTCTATCATTGTTCAAGACAAAACCTACTCGCTTCAAACGCTACAAGAGCTTCTTTCACGAGTTACAAGGACGTTATGGTTACTTATTTGCACATCTACGGGCGAGTTTCATGCCAAGAAAGTCATTCAATACACTTGCTGATAATCTTCATGATGTAATGGTTGAGACATTACCTTCTATGGTTAATAAACACATTAAGGAGCAAGTTGTGAAGCAAGTTGTGAAGCAAGTTCCTGAACAAGTTCGGAATCAAGTTCCAGTGTATGTTGCAGAAGGGTTGATTTTGGAGAGGCAAAAGGCTAAAAAGAGACGGAAAGATTGATTGCTAAAGCTATTCTGCAGGAACGTGGAAATATTCAGGCTCAAATCTCGACACAAATTAAGAATGCAATTGCCAATGTCATCCTTCTCAAGTTGATGCATCCGTACGTAGTTATATGTCTGGACATACTCTTCATGTTCATCTGGCTCAATCACAAACATCCTCTGTTCTCAGTAACAATATCAACTGTATCTTGCTATGAAATGATCCTCAATTGCAACAACAAGACATAGCAATATGGTTGGCTCTCCAGATGAAGTTTGAAAGAAATACGGTACTACAAACTGCATGTAGAACTCTTGCCGTTCGCCCAAGAGATCAGGACGATCCTCATGATGATGCTCATCCTGAGGGGGAGAATAGTGCAAAGCGGCAGAAGACATCGGAGTATGAAGCTTATGTGTCTGGAGAGTCATCGTCTGGACAAGTTTTTCAAGAGGAACAAGCTCCATCAACTTCAGGTAATCAAGAGCAAGATGATGATTTTGATTTTTGGACTGACTCTTATGCTTCAGATGATGATGAAATACCACGAAAGAAAGTATCACAATGACATTTATGAAAGAAGTAACACTGACCATTGATTGAAGCTAAGTGAGAAACATGGTGATGAGTTGTTGAAAGACAGAGATGTTACTCAGGAGATGAGCATCAATTTCACATTAATCAGCTGAGGGAATTTCATGAAAGAGTGACGTTTTTGTTATCTGGGAGAGTAGAAAAGAATTATTGTCTCTCCACATCACGAAATACAGACCACACCATTAGTTTATAGCTGTCAAAAGATCCTGAAGCTCCAGCATTATCTCTGATTAATCAAGACCTTTTGTATTTGAAGAAAGGAAATTCTGGACCCGAGAAGATAGTATTGTCACTTCACAAGTTTCCAGCAATTATCTTCAACGATGATGATATTGAAGAACGAACTTCCAGATGGGTGAATAAGTGTGTAAAGAAATTTAATCCTTATGCTCGATATGGTGTTGAACATTGGAAGAATCCTCATGCGAAGATCTTTCTACATAAGGAATAGAAGTGCTTGGTAAATCAAAGGAAGAGATTTATTCAAACTTAAAATTCATTCAGTCATCAGACAATATTGGGAATTGGGTCTATAAAAACAAGTTTATCACAAAGATTGTTGCAAGAAGAGTATGATTGCATTGTATCCAATTACGAGCTTGATTACAAGAATACTTAAACAAGATAGTATTGTGGAATATACTTGTTGATTATGAATGGCAAGGTACCGGATTATGCAGATACAGGATTGTTATGGTCTTTATCGGTATTCATTAGAAGTACAGTGATATGGGAAAGAGTGCATGACTTCCAACTTGGAATTGAAAGCTATCAACAGAAAGTTAATCTTACTGCACCAACAATGACTTTCCCAGGAATTGAAGATCATGAAATGTTCTCTATCATCTTTGAGCCTGTGCATGGAATTATTTACAAGAATAGTAAGAAAGATAAACGGGTGATGAGACATTCAGAGATCCATAAGTTTTGTGATGCAACGTTAAATAGAGTGTTAGAAGGTCTGAAGAGTTATAATGACGATGTTAAGTATGGGTATGTACAAAAATATCTCACTAAAGAAGAAGCAGAGTATTTGAAGTTGTTTAAAGAAGAGATTGAAGAAAGATTAAAGCATCGTAGACAGATGAGAAGATAGGAGATGTTCGTGAATGGAAGACCACTTGGACCACGAAGAGAACGCCCTGAATAATCGACCCTTAGGGGGAGATTGTTAGGATCATTAAAAGTGTCGATTATGTGATTTTGTGTTATTTAGTCATTAGTCTTTCTTTTGTTATTATCAAAGTAGTTTGTAATAAGGTGTATTATGCTAAAAGAATGAAATAGCATAATTACCAAAGTTTAGGGACTAGAAGTGTTAAGTTAGAAAAATAGAGGAAGGAAAGCCTCCTTCCCTCACCTATAAATACCCCTATAATATTCATTAGAGGGTGATGCTTTGTAACTAACTCTTCTATTTTCCTTCCATTTTTAATATCATTTGAAATTTGAATACTTGTCATCCTCTACTATTCTCTCTATGCTTCCATGATCAATATGTTTGATTCAAGATAAACGAGACCTATCAGAGTCTGATATGAAATTTTGTTTTTGCAAGGTCACGCTGAGTTTTGCATATACTTAGCCACAAAGTGGCACCAATGTCCACTTTATCAACCGAGATCTTAAAAAAATCAGGAAAAAACATGATATATAACAGCAGGCCACACATAACATACAATGTCCCGAGTCATGACTCACGGTTTGGTCCTAAGTACCATCTAACTCTAAACAAACATTTTATTTAGACCAACCGCAGATAGGTTGGTTGATGCAGCCTTATATATACATTTGTTTCTTCATTTTCACATGTGAAAGTTCTTTCTTCTGGATCAACGGGACCCAGCCTCGAGCACTAGTTTCGAAGCTAGCCATGAGGAGACCTCGTCCATCTCTTCTGGGATTATAGTATGACCAAGCCTGCACCGTCGTAAGCCATAATTAAACCACCACTTCTAAAATTATGTATCTCTAGCTGATCAATGAGTATCATTCTGTGTTTGTAGAATTTTGCACACAACATCTATCCCATTATAGGTTTTTTATGTATGCGATGTAATAAAGTGATGCATCATGCATACTCATGATTTTCATGTGGAAAGTATAGGTTTTTTTTCCTTAATATTTACGGTACTTTATAAGATGAAAGAAGTCACATACGAGTTAAAGGGCTTGAAAGTCAAGTTTTCAAAGCCAGCTGAAGTTAGTTTCTCTGCCGACTTGACACCGTAGCGAAATTGAACAACGCCGTCACCTACCATGATATTGTAAATCAAAATTTTCAAAAATGATTATATAAAGATGTTTCTTTCGTTCACTTGCCGTTGTCATTGCTACAAAAAAAGTGCTAAAAAGGAAAGGGGTCGAATGGGTCACACGTGTCAAAAGGCGACTAAAGTGCATATTCACCACGACCCGTACCCAAACTTACCCATTTGACCCGAACATGGTATGACCCATCACACTAACCCTCCCGTTTTGCCAATTCTACCTGGCACGACTCATCTCTAAACTTACCCATTTGACCCCAACATGGTACGACCCATTACACTAACCTTCCTGTTTTGCCAATTCTACATGGCACGGACGATTTTCAACTTCATAACCTTCAACCTTGTCACTCGGATCACTAGCAAAGAAAATCAATATTAGTGAACGTTTAGCAAGATAAAAAGTAGGGAAGAGAAGTGGTTATGGTGAGGGCTTATACTTTGCACATGGGAGCCATCCACTAAGGGCAACAACAACATCTAGATGGGTAGGGTAACCAGATCCGTTACCAAATTTTCCACAGGCATAGCAACTTGCAGAGTGTAGTGCAGTTGCCGCACCCATACTAAAACCTACCACACCAAGTTTGACTGCAAAGTTAAATAACATAACATGAGATATGTACAAATTCACAAATGCTACGTTTTCCGTCCTGCAAGTATCACACTAAAAACTAGAGTTTAATGATGGATAGACCGGCCAGCTGAGTACCCGAACAAAACAAGTTGCGGGTCAAATGAGTCGTTCTTAAGCACCGTCAAACCGGCCAATCCGGATTGTGTTGACCAAGCACTTTTTTTTCTTTTTTTATAAGAGATAATGTCATATTTATAGTTACAAAAACAATCAATGAAATAGGTAATCTTAATCTTTGGATAAAACGATTTTGGAGGTGAACAGATTTGCTGGCTTTTAACGCATTTGATGCATTCCTGTTTGGAAAAAAATAGATTTATTTGACTGGTTTGAGATTAACAAGATAAGCAGAATTGACCCATTCATAGGTAAATGGATCATATTTTCGACCTCTACCAAAAGCCATAAGAGATATACAGAAACTCACTGTTTGAAGGCTCGGTAGAGAGCAAGCTCAAAACATGTGCTGCTGAAGCATCCATTCCTTCTAAATCTTGACGTGAGTCTTCAGACATGTCGATGACATCAAACCCTACCATCCAAGACACCGAGTTTTGTTTAGTTATATTGGTAATAAAACTCTATCAAGGAAGAAAACGTTGCATTTACTTTGGTGTGGGTGAAGTACTAATCGTCATTAAAGAAGAAAATGATGTTTGAAAGCATCCATAACATACATGCGGTTGTAGAGAATCCGCCAAATAATGTGAATGGTTGAGCAGGAGAAGTCGGGCATATCCATTTGATCTGCAGCTTGTATCAAACTTAGATGCCACATTAAATAAATTTTACAAAGGAAGCACGCCTATGAGACCAATGCTCTTAGTGCGTGAAACTATTTAAGTATGAAAAAACCGGTGTTCCTAAAAGAATAATAATCTTGCAAGTATTAAACTGGTGCTTACATTTGGTAGAGGAAGGGTCTCTAATAGCTGGGACCAGCTGCATGAAAAAAATAGATGAATAAACAGAACATGGATCTCGATCATCGTTCAGCAATGATTCGCAGACAGTACTAGAGAGCATAGATTATAATCTCGCATTAGCAATTGAAGTAAATCCTGTAAGCCAAACAAATGCCACATAAAAAATCTCAGAATGCTTTCTATTTGGTACTAAGGTGCTACTTATTACTGCTTATTTCCTTAACTGGTCTATATTATCACACAGCAAACAAAGAGAATGAAAATACTTGGAAAATCTAATTGTTTTATTTAACATAAGCTAATTACTCAAACAAGGTAATATAACAATGTGAAAACCGATATAGAAGAGAAATGCATATGGAATTACCTTGAACCGTCGTCACCAAGGCCATGCAACCAGACAATGGTAGCCTGGTGTTCGCCTTTTGGTTCCACCACATACGTTGGCCCGAAGTAAAATGACCTACTTGCAGTTAAACCACCTTTGACAGAAAGACCGTTGATATTGTCAATGACTCATTGCACAACATAAGAGCAACAGGAAAGAAGACAACGGTGAATTTCAGATCACCCCAACCGAGCATATATACACTCTTTTGCACTCTTGGAACCAATTAGACGCAAAAAAAATGCAAATGACTACAATGTATAATAGCACAGGGAATAATAAATACAGAAAGACTAACCACAATCCATAGGAGGGTCAGGAAAAGTCATGTTGACAATAACCGAAATGCAGCCTGTTACAGCAGCCAAAGAGAAGAAAACCTGCGATGAACAAATCCCATACGTCGGCTTCATCATCTATAAATATAACCAGTATGTGTAAACTAGGAGTATTGTTTTGTCAAATACAAACTTTAAAAGTTGTTGACAACTAACATAGCAACCTGAATCACTAAGTGTCTAAGCACCAACTCGTCTCGCATTGTTAGCTTATGAGAAATGTGAGCTCTTTAGGGTGTTTGGATTAGCTTATTATGAGTTTATCGGCTTATTGAATTTTGAAATATAAAATAAGCTAATCCAACCACCCTCTTAGTTGAGATGTGAAGGTGATGGCCCGTTCCCTGATGGTGTGTTGGTCAGTCCATTGCTTCCGGCTCTCGGGTAATCTATTTGAGCAATCGCCACTCGAGTGTTTAGGTGGGAGTGTTCAATTCAAGCTCAATAATGATTGCAAGCTAACTATCTCACAATGTCCGAAACAGAACTTGACGTACAACCATTTAGTTGGACAGCATTCCCGCAGTTTGGGAGACCGCTAGGCCACAATGACTTTGGTCCTAAATACTACTCGTAACATGGTATATACATCATTGAACACAAAAATCCTAACATGCACATAACGAAACCAAAACACAAATTTCATAAGATCTTTAAAGTAGAAGTAAAATACCTGAAGATGATAAGATGGACTACAAAGATACTGTGTATCAACTGAAAAAGCTAAGGTTAAATAGACGAGTCATACATTAACTACGTACCTATTGTATCGAATAATGAACAAGGTGGTGATGTGTTGAATACAAGACATGCAAACGTGACGAACAGTTTTATGCATGATAGTATGATGTAACGTGGAAGTTAATTATGGAGTTGCTAGTGTGAACATTGTTATATTTTATTCACATTACAGTATTTTTTTCAGTTGGGTCCCATATGTTTTATTTGGATACAAGGTATTCACCACATACATGTATGATAAGTAAAGTAGGCGATACCTCAGGGGTGCATGGCAACTTGGGTCGTATACAGGATTGGTATCATACAATTGTATGATATATCTTCAATTATATTAGTACTCATTATTTTGACAAATGCCAAAACTAACTCTTTAGATATGAAGAGATAATCAATTAAAAAATATATAAAATATTATTATTTGTGTAAGACGATATGTAAAAATATAGTGTATGATATAGCAAAACTCCTTGAACATTAACCGATAGTCAAAGTTGATAACGTGTGAATAGTAGTACTTTTGTTAGTTTATTGGGTAAGTTAAGTTGTTTTTTAAAGGGTTTTTTTTTTGTAAAAGGTTACCCGATAAAGTATATTAAACCGAAAAAATGTTAAATTCAAATGGAATGTGGCTGAAATATTACATTAACCTCAAGCTAAAACAACTTGATAGACTCCTAATCCTAATGTTTATGACAGGCCATAAGCACTTACAACTCTAGCAACAAATAATTGAAACTAGAAAACAACCAACAAAATCAAACAAGCTAACTAGCAGCAACCGTGGAAGTAGACGAACTTCCACCAGTTTGTGTACTATGAAGTAAGTTTGCCGATTCGTCGTAGACATTTTCAACATCTTCATCGCTTTCTTCATCTAAAGCAGCATAAGAATTAGACATAACAATATTATCTTCTAAGGAAGAGGGAACAGTAACCTTAGAAGTTTGGTTCTTCGACAAAGATGGTGATTTAGACGTACTACTAGTATTAGAGACTCCCTTCTTTGGCACAGTTGTATTCGCTTTAGGCTCATACCTAACAGTTTGTTTAACCGAATGACCACCAAACTGACCACCATTAGTAGACTTAGATTTACCCTTCTTTTTCTTTTTACCCACAATTTGAAAGCCATCATTAGTCTGCTCACTGTTAGAAGTAACACCACTAGGAGTAACCGACCCCTTTGTACCAGCCTGTTGGACTCCATCATTAGTTAAGTTAACACGTGGATTAACCACAGCCTTCTTGGGACATTCATCAATAGTATGACCAAAGATTTTTCATGTATCACACCTGGGCGGCCTCCACTCATACTCAACTCGAATGGTTTCTTTGGTGAATCCCTCCCAGTAAGTGAAGGAATACCAATAGTAATAACATCCACAAGAGAAGCCTTTGAATTTACCTCAATTAAGCACCGAGCAAAGTTATTCCTACCCCACGAATCATTACACATGGAGCTTATGTATGAATCAAGCATAACATGTTTACCAATGAACGTAGCAATTAAACTAATACCATCCTCTTCAAAGACTTGAATAGGAACATCATGCAATTTAACCCATATCGGAATGCGAGTCAATTCTTCTTTAAGCAAGCTAGTATCCATTGACCATTTCTTGAGAATGATCGATGATTTACGTATCATCCAAGGACCACCTTCCAAAACAGCTTCTAATCCATCCCGTGTATCAAATTTAAAGAAAAAGAAGCCTTTGGCATTCATCATAATCCTTTTCAGCCTATTTTTTGCCCAATTGTTCCTAGCACAATATTCAACAACCGGAAACGCCATTCTCTTTCCAATAAAGTAACCATACAGAGTGTGTTCAAACTGTGTACTAACATTTTCAACAACTTTACGGGGAATAGAGATGTTAACACCATCAAATACGGGATCAACCACCAAGGGACGAAAGTTAGAATTAACTTTTGGTTGGTCCTTAGTACTCGCACCCGCAGCTCCAGCATAGGATGTTGACTTGGTATTGATGTCCACATATTACACAATAGGATCACTAGACGTAACCTTACTAGGCGAAGCCTCACTAGTCATAGTATCATTAGCATCCAAGAGAGCTTCCCACCTTGCACAAACTATATCCATAACCACATCACGCTATTCACAAGTTAATTTCGACCACACCTCATAAATACCCTTTTCAATGTCTCTGGTGAAGTTATCAATATCAACCGGCGTTTTTAGTGACATTCCAAAAAATTCAGCAACTACTTCAACACTAGGCATAGTGTTAAAAGCCTCATGACCAAGTTCCCTATTCGAATTCAATCCTCCAACAACATGATTGTGTGTACTAACAACACCCACACCTTTATCATTCATGAGGATATTCTCAGCAGCATCAAACGAATAAGGGTTAGAATCCACAGCACCTTTAGTGATAGTGTAGATCCCAATCAATATAGATCTTTCTAGCCTGTTAAGAGTTGTAGCCAATATGGATAGTTCCACACCAACTACAGGAGAAACAATGACTATGAACAATTATAAGTTATGTGGAATCTAACTTATATTGCTAAGAAGAACAATGAATAACACTAAACTTTGATTTATATTAATCTGCTAAACGATTATAGATTACTAACTATGAGAATTGAGAGAGATATTCTCTAATGCCGTAGGGTTCCTTTTATACACCAAGGATAAACCCTAACCGACTTACAAAACGCGTAAAAGATAATGCATATCTTTTCTTATAATAACTCATGCATATCTTATAAACGGTACTAACTATTTTGTATTGGCGGTACAAACTAATACTAGCTAATACTAACAGTACAAACTATAACTGTCGGTACTAACGTTATAACTAGCGGTACTAAGTTAGGAAAACATAATTCCCAATAATCCTCCCCTAAACATGATTGTTCAACTTGTTTAACTTCATGTTTCTTCAGTTTACTTTTCTTGAACTTTCGGAGGATGTATCCAAACACTCTGTCAAAACTTGATCTGATCTTTGATAAACTTTGACATCTTCAGCTATTCCTCTTTATCATCAACATGTCTTCTCAGCAACACAGCAACATCCAACTAAGTTGGCTTCGTAGTTTTTGGCAAACTACCAGCCATTAACGGATTTGATATTCCAGTACCAGTAGCCGTTTGCTCTAGGATAGTCAATTCTTCATTGTAAACAACAAGGTGAATTGATAACCATATAGTTTTGAGTAAACTATCAACTATCAATGGATTTGATTTGTCTTTACCAAAAATCGTTTGCCTTTGGACTAGTCAATGCTTCATTGCCATAACATGGTGCATTGATAACCATATAGTTTTTAGCAAACTATCAGCTATCAACAGATTTGAGATGTCTTTACCAGAAACTGTTTGATCCTGGACTTGCCAACTCTTTACTATGAAGCAAGGTGAGTTGAGAACCATATATTTTTTGGCAAATTGTCAACCATAAACGGATTTGAGAAGTCTTTACCAAAGCCGTTTGCTTTGGACTAGCCAGTTCTTATGCCTGTTAAGCATGGTGAACTGATGACCATTTGTTGTATGGTGGTTAGCCAACACCCAAACCCTTCTCATTTCCATTCTCAACATTACTCCTCATTAAGCTGTTGCTTAATGAATCTTACCAATTGCAGTGCAGCAGTACTTTCCTCTTCAACCTCCAATTCTAAATCAAGCATTTTTTGCAACAATTCCTTAGAGAGATGATACCTTCTTTCAACTAACATGTGGATGATTGTCTCATCCTTAAGCTCTAGTATGCAAACTCCATAATCTTCATACAGTCTCCATCTAAAAATCTCCCATTCTTGTTGATTATTCCAGAAATTACCTGGATCATTTTCTTCTATTAAGGATTCCATCATAATCTTTAAGTCTCCCCAAAGAATCAACTCAATATCTTCTGGTGTGATTTCTGAGTACTGCTTCATCACCAAGTCATATAAATGAAACAAATCATGTCTATCAAAAATGTGTAATACCTCCATTAGATAGTTAAATGCCATAAAATGCCCTTTAACTCGGTAGATAACAAGGTAATTCCCATCTGGTGATGAAACCTTGTGCAACTTAGTAATAAAAGATTTTGTCTCCATAATTTCACTATATATGGTACCCTCAAATGTAACAATCCTTAGATATTTTCTGTGTTCATCATCACTATCATCATCTGGTTGTGGTCTTGGCCTTTTCCTAACAATCATCTTCACATGACCACTCTTTCTTTTCTTTGTACCTTGCTCTGTCACTTCTTGTTCAGTGTTGTAACTCAACGATTAGATCTCGCATAACCGTAGCCTACACTAAGGACTCATGAAACATACACGAATGTATAAAGTATTCGGCAACATGAGATTGTGCCAAGTTTGGTTGCAATAACACTCAAACCATCTTCCGTGAACGCGGTAATAGGAATATCATGAGACTTTACCCAAATTGGAATATTACACACATCCTCTATCATAACGTTCGCGTCCGGTGTCCACTTTTTCAGAATTAATGGCACATTGCGAATTAACCGCATACCATTCTCAATCATAGCATACATCCCGTCTTTAGAACTAAACTTGAAGAAAAACATACATTTAGTGGTCATCATCAATTTAACAAGGCCACATTTACTCCAAGTATTCTTTACGTAGTTCTCAACAACTAGATAAGCCACATGTTTCCCCAAAAAGAAACCATACATAACATTACTAAGTCGTTCATGCACCACACAAACCAACTCCATGGTGATGGCAACGTCCGATCCACACCGTTACCGGCCAGGGCAAACAAAGTACGAAAGTTAACATATTTCCTACTCGGTTCACCTTTCAACAACGTTGTAAACGAAACATGTCCCGTAGTATTATTACCAATTGTAGACATAACCATATTCGGATTTTTGGCCAAACCAACACTTTCATCATTATCTTCCGACCCAGAGTACCAAAAGAGATCGACACATGATCCTTGTCCTTGGAAGGAACATTAGTCGACGAACTATTCTTCTCTTTCACACCATTACCACTCCCTCTCCCTTTTGGACTCAAAGCCCCCTCTCCATAGTCAACTCATACAGTGAACAACTATTACTGGAAACACAATAACATTTCCCCCTTAACATCAAATAGTCATTACAAAATATGGATTAACTAAATCCCTCATAACCATACAACCACACACTCTACCCTCAAACACCCTAAAAGTACTTAAAAACAACAAACACCAAAACACATACAACCATCAAGTACTTCCTCAGCTTCTTGACCATTTGTTCTTTCTCCCTCAACATCAACACGTGGTCCTCCAGATCCTCCTCAAGCACAATCCTGACCATAAGTAGCACGTGAATCACATCCACAACTCTCTCACACATGGGTGGGTCAACCCACCCAACAAAGCCACAAGTCGTCACCTAATTCATAGATTAGAACACGTTTAGTCACACTGAATGTAAAATAAACAATCTTTATAACTACGACATGTTAATTGAGGCTTATCTCCATCGGACAACAATATAACCTTCTCCCAAGGTTCCTATTGGTCCAAGATGCTTTTATTTTAGCTTCTTCGCCCCAATCAAAGATCACCATTTTTATGTTCTTAGGGGGGTGTGTGTGCGAAATTTGATGGAATGATGTGTTTGTTGTGATTTATTTAAGTATTGTTTAGTAAGTACTATTTCATGTTACAAGTTTCATCCCTGAATATTTGCTAGGGAAGATAATGAGGAACAGTTTTGTGTCAGATTTTTTTAAAACTAAGGTGGAACAGTAAAACGACGCCATTGCCCTCACGTTCGACGCACGTGAGGAGACTTAACAAAAAAAGAAAACATTCATCAACAATAAAGGCGTTGGTTGTAAGGAAAAGTGGTCGAATGGATATTCTTTGCGAAAAAGGGATGACAACCAATGCGAAAATGAGTAACCACAAAGACATTTTTTGCAGTTTACCTTAGTTTTAAAAGTTTGATTTCCATTTTTAATTACTTAACCCACTAACCAAACAACTAAAAATGAGACATACCCTCAGACCAGTTAGAAAAATATAGAGTAAATTACATAAATGGTTCTTGTGGTTTGGCGAAAATTGTATCTATCGTCCCTGATAGTTTAAAGTTGCATTCTTGGTCCTTATCTTTGCAAAAAAATAACACTGATAGTCCTTCACCGTAACACCGATAGTCCTTGTGGTTTGGCGAAAATTGCATCTACCGTCCCTGATAGTTTAAGGTGAATGACTATCGGTGTTATTCTTTGCAAAAATAAAGACCAAGAATGCAACTTTAAACTATCAAGGACGATAAATGTATTTTTGCCAAACCACAAGGACCATTTATGTAATTTACTGAAAAATATATGTATAAGAAATTCAAAATATCTAATGGGCCCACAAATTGTGCCCTAATTGAAAGAAACACAACACAAACACTTCCCTCTTCACTGAGTTCCCCCATTTTACAAAACAGCTGTTTCCTTTTCTCCTTCCACAACATATATTTCTTTCACACATACACACACAAAACTTATAAAAAAATGGGAAGCAGGGAAAACGGTGTGACAAGCAGCAGCAGGGGAAGTGGAAATGGGGCGAAGGTGGACAAAGAAGTTGATTTTGCAAACTATTTTTGCACATACGCTTTTTTGTATCATCAGAAAGAGATGTTGTCTGACCGTGTTCGTATGGATGCTTATTTCAACTCTGTTTTTAACAACAAGCATCACTTCCTTGGCAAAGTACTATGTTCTTACCTTAAACTATGTTTTTCTGATACGTTGAATTAATCGGGTGTTTGGCTTAGCTTATTTGAGGATTGTGAGCTTTGCAAATTAATTTTATAGCTTATTTAGGTGGTGGTGTGGTGTTTGCTTGTTTAGCGGGCTTATGTAAGTTATTTTTGAAAATATAGTGAGGTCACTTAACTTATCAAGTTCAGCTTATGCCTTAAATAAGCCACGAGGTCAATTTATAAGCTCATAATGCGCGCTTATGAGCGTGTTTGATTTCGGGTTATAATAAACTTACATAATGACTCAGGTTGGTCTTCACTTGGGTGAGGAGGAGAGGGTATTGGTTGGGATTCAGATGGTCTTTCTAAAGCTTCACCCTCATCCTCTGTTGGTTGAACCAACATAGAGTCAAATAATGGTGTGACATTCCCTGAAAAGTTTTTTACTCTTTTTAACCATAAATGACAAAACCTTAACTATCAGAGCATTAATGGAAGTGATCTAAAGGAATAGGCACATTCTTTAACTGTGTAGCCAAAAAGACTGAAATAAATCTTGGATACATGACAAACTTTTTCTTTGCATCCAAGTGTCTCATCATACCATCAAAAATTAATTTTGAAAAATTATATTTTTGATTAGTTGCTAAACAAATCACTGTTTGGCAATATTAGTGGGAATTTGATCCCAAGGAATGCTTATATAGAGCTTATGCACGATTCGATGGTATGAAAAAGAAATTTCCATTGAGGTGAAAACATGCTTTGTTAAATGTTAAGACAGTTAGGCCCCCCTCATACCCCATTAGCTAAATAGTATCAAATATAGCCTGATTGTTCAAAGTATCTATCCCATCAGCATCATCAAAAAGAAGATCACTTCTTATTGATGCCTCTGAGATAGTTACAGGCTTGCCAGCAACTGTGGCAGTAATATACCTAACATTGTTGATTGTTTTGGATTTAGCAGACATCCAGAATTGTTCAACAAAGGTAGTAGAGACTACAAGACTTAAAGTGAGAGCATAGTAAATTGAGCTTCGTGTAAGAAAGTCCATAAATCTCATGGAACTCAAGTATTTTCCCATCATCTTCTCTACATAAAGCATCATGTTGTGTTAAGGGCAATGATTCAAGAGCAGCCATACTTGACGAATTGATGGTTGTTGGTGATGAAAAGATTAGGGTTGTTGAAAGAGATCCGATGAGGAATATATTATGTGATAAATTTGGGCAATTGAGATGGGTTTATATAGGTTGAACAAACCCAAGATCAAAGAAACCGTTACAATTTACACTTTAGACCCTTGGCGGTATTTTCTCCAACGGCTTTATAGCGGTACAAACTTTGCCTGTCGGTACTAACTATAAGCCTATCGGTACTAACTTTTGTTAACCAAAAATTGAAGAAGTTTGGCAACAAGAGCTCTTTAGTACCATCTATAGCTCTCTTCAATTGCACTCTAGAACCCAAATAATTCTATGAAAAACATCACCATTGTCAAGATTCTTCTGCGCACATAACATTCCATACAAACTGTACAACAAATCATCTTGCCTCCCTTTAACTAATGCAACCTATTGATTGATCATTCCAATGTTAACAATCAAGAAATTGAACCTACTAACATCAAAAGCTTTGGTTAAAAGATCAGCTACATTGTCATCAGTGTGAATCTTTAGCACCTGGATAAGTTTCTTCTCATAAGCATCCCTAATGAAGTGGTGCCTAATTTCAATATGCTTTGTTTTGGAGTGAAATACTGGATTCTTTACAATGCATATAGTACTCTCATTATCAATGTAGATCTTTGTGTTCATAAAATTGAACCCATAGTCTAACATTTGATTTTGAATCCACAAAACTTGCCCACAGGCATTTGCAGCAGCAACATATTATGCCATCTGTATAGAGTAGCCATAATTGTCTGTCTTCATGCTTTTGTTGTTATAAAGAATTAGATTCTCTAGGGAACCCAAGGCCATTTTGGGCTTGGTCTGCCTAGTGGATCTTTGAAAGTAATATACATTTCTAGATTGATCACCTTGTATTTGAGACCTTTGTTCTAGGTAAGTCCTTTTTTGGTCACACAATTACAACCTGCTGAGGGCTTAACAACAGTTTCCCATTTTCCCCCAACAGCACTAACTGATTTTACCTCAGCAGTATTAACCTTTTGATTTGAATTTTTTTTCTTGATGTTGTTGTTCTATTAAATGGCCTTCTAAAAGGTGAATAAGTTTTATGAAAAACAGTTTTTGGGCGCTAAACATTATTCACAATTAGTTTTAACAGTATTAACATCCTGACAGCAATTAGTTTGGTACAAATGCCTACTGTTAAAATAAATGTCAGCAAACTAACAACTTTAGTACTACTGCAGCTCTAACGTATAACATTGATAGTACTTGCTAGCTCTAGCAGTATAAACATGAAATTTTGCCAGTTCTAGTTAGATACTAAGCTGTAGGAACAAATTAGTTTTTGTGTTCACTCAATTCACATTGTACCACACTGCCTAATTTTCTCCTTTTGACCAGTAAAAACCCCCCCCCTTACACTTTCTTTTGTTCACTTTTTCAGCTTGTTTAATCTATTCTGTTTCTCAAGAAACACATTCTCTAATAAGATGGCTAAAACAACACATACAAAACTGGCCTTCTTAGTAAACCATACATCCCAAACCCAGTTTTTTAGACATTAATCCACTACAATCCTTTTGTCAGTTTAGGAACTCTACTACATGTATTTTGGTTGTTTTAACATTTGCCTAGGAGTTTTTACATGCTTAAATATAATTAGCAAAACTAGTGTTTCCTGTTCTTTTTTTGAGGGTAGAGGACACATGTTCATCATCACAATCTATTTCATATCCTTAATGTAGGAGCATCATCCAAACTTTAGGGTTTGACTTACTACTTTTGGGTTCATTAACAACTGATTCAAAGCAAGATCATGTGTTTCCTTCACTAGAACTGGAATTCACAAAAGAAGTAAAGTCATCTACACCTAGCATCAGATTCACTAGGTTTAGATTGCTTTGGACACATATGGTAATTGTAGTCAACTAATTGTCTTTATCAGGTCTAGAAGAGATAGTAGACCCCCAGTCATTAGAGGGGGAAACGTCTTGCATGGCATCCGTCCCCTCGCATAGCTATTATTCACATGACTATCTTCTATATCACTAGACCTACTGTTAAATAAACTTCCAAAAACTTCATTTTCATAACTTAAAACACTCTATATTTCATTTATCTCCATACCCAAGCTTCACTTTGTCCTAGCACTCATCTGACTATTTAACAAATAATAAGACTTATAGAAGAGGTGTGCCATTTTTTCTACTTTAGCTTTTAATTCTTCTTTTTCTTTTCAGCTTCTGCCAATAGTTTCTTATGGTTTGTAAGCACATCAGTTTTATAATCTAAATCAATTTTCATAAACCTAATCTTTTCTTCATACCAAAGTTGATTTTGTTGATGAGCAACTAATTATGCTTATTATCTTTAAAGCTTAAGTATATGCCTGTATTTATATACTGGCATCACCAAGTTGTTCCCTATGTTCATCATATGATTAAGGATGTTCACTTTGTGAGTTATGACCAGAAGAATTAGAAACACCATAAGCAGTACTAACTTCATTAGTACTACTAGTGTTCTCAGAAACAAATGCTACATTCTGGGTGCTAGAGGATGATGCAGTAGAGCCTTTAACATCAGACTCAAAGACTCTAAGATTATTATACAGATCATCAAAACATAGAGACTTCCACCTCCTGCTAGGTAATCATGATAAGGAACTTAAGACCAGGCAGAAGGTAGAGACCTAAGGAACTTCTTATTTGCATCTTCAGTGGAAGACGCTGCACCAATTGAATCTTCTAGTTACTCACGAAGACTCTAAAAACCTGTCATAGCCATTATGTAGCCCCTTCTGATTTGATACAGAGAAGCCTTCAAACGGTTTGCTTTAGAATAAACTTCTCACTTCTTGAATCTCATTGCCACCAAATCTAATTTATTAGCTTCCCCATCTCTTTTGCATTAGTCATTTTGTGAAATTTAGCAAGATGATCTCTAGTAAATCCAAAAGCCAAGGTGGGTCCTTGCTTTTATTTCTATATTTTCTCCTGGCTAAAAATTTCTTTCTTCAGTCTTGGAAGGCAGAACCTTTATTACACCATTTGTATCTGTTGAGACACTCACAGGACCATTGCCTCTTTGAATGACTTCCCAGATAGGATAGTCTGTATGGGCCAAATAATGTTCCATTTTCATGGCCCATATGTCATACTCTCCCTTCTTAAGAATAGGGAGTTTGATGGTTGAGACAGTGTGAGGGGTTTGTTGTGTTGGTGTTTATGGTATGTTGTGGGGGTGTGGTGGAATATCGTCATCATCTGATCCAACCATTGAATAGATTTGTAAAGGTAGAGATTTATAACTGGTGGTTTTTGGTTCTTAATACTTAGAGTTTCTCTACAAGCTCTGATACCACTTGTAGATCCCAATCAATATAGATCTTTCTAGCCTGTTAAGGGTTGTAGCCAATATGGATAGTTCCACACCAACTACAGGAGAAACAATGACTATGAACAATTATAAGTTATGCGGAATCTAACTTATATTGCTAAGAAGAACAATGAATAACACTAAACTTTGAATTATATTAATCTGCTAAACGATTACAGATTACTAACTATGAGAATTGAGAGATACATTCTCTAATATCGTAGGGTTCCTTTTATACACCAAGGATAAACCCTAACCGACTTACAAAATGCGTAAAAGATAATGCATATCTTTTTCTATAATAACTCATGCATATCTTATAAACGGTACTAACTATTTTGTACCGGCGGTACATGTAACAATTGACATTTTCACATCTTTTACGACTTTGATAATTCAACTATTTATTTTAGACTTTTACGCGTTCGCTTTTATTTCGCGTCATTTGGTTAAATCGCGTAAATTAAAAGTTATCATTCAACGTAAACGGGCGTCAAACTAATTAATTTTTACATCAAGCAAGTGTTAAGTAATTATTTTAAGTATAATTATTAACTTTGTTCATTTTATTTTTATTGGTTACGTAAAGTGTTTACGTTTCGCGATAAAATACGTTTAGGCATACCTGGAACCACCAAAACTTTTCTACGCTTCAACAAATAATCATAATTGTACCCAATACCAAAAATTCACAAAATAACATCACATATATGTGTATGTGGCCGGATTCAAAGGGAAAGACACAAAGAAATATCACAAAATCTTGCAACTTGCATTGTACTATACCAACTTAATAAAACCATAAGACTTTTACAAGGCAATACCATATCTAGACCAAGAAGACTTCAATGTTTTATTCCCATTGTCCCAAGACTTCTTACATGCATCTTTTACTAGCTCATTATACATATAAGGACTTTTATAGTCATTCTTCAAATTGGCTTAGATCAACATCCTCCAAATTCTGAGCCAGTTAGCGCGAAGGTGTTAGAGATTGTTATTCCAGAGTGGGAAGGATTGAGGATGACATTCTTTTGATCGAAAGACGATACCCTTCGTGAAAAATTTGTTGAATATCAATCGTTTGTTGTAAAATCGAAGCATAAAAAGATAATCCCGTTCCATCTTACGTTGTTGTGACCAATTACCTCCACATTTCCTAACCTTTCTTGGGGAGACTAACACCTTTGATTAATTCTGTGCACGAATCGGAAATCTTTCGGCTTTTAAAGATTTGGAAGAGCATAAGTAGTAGGCAGTCCCACTACTCCTTCAAGATTTATCTCTTACAGACTTATAAGTTTTACATTGATACGATTCATTTTAAAGACGCTTCGCTGCGCTCGCGCGGCTAATCTTAGTAGAAAGGTACCACTTACTTCATGTTGATTTTTCTAATTATGATTTCGTTTATCTTTGATCTTTCGAATGTTCAGTTTCCTCCTACCGTATAGGAGTGATTTTTATCTTGAGGTGTTCGCCGACGCCGATGAACTTGCTCACATCATATCTCCACCGGAGTATGATCGTTTCTGCTTTAAGATTGAGCCCGAGCTGGGCAATCTTACAATGGATGTGGTGGGAAATATTTTCCAAGAAAGCGAACCAAGAGTTCATGTGCTTAATGTTTTGCCCACCCTTGAGTTAGATTTCATACCTTCTAGTGAATCCATTTTCGCTTATGTTGTATGGATCTTTCTCCCATTTCTTTTCATTCCCGTTATTCCACCTTATCTTCTCTCCTGTGGGGATGAAGACACCATATTTGATCCCGGCATTTCAAAAGTATCATTTTTCTAGGCCGGATGTATCTCATCGGAGTGGAACTTTCATGAAATTCAATACTTATCGTAGTCACTTGAATGAAAGTCCGATGATAATTTTAATTTCCACTTGTTTCCTCAAGGATCCATAAATCCTTGTGATGGGTCAAGCATCGCGACCCTAAACAAGCGCTTCGTGGGAGGCACCCCATGCTTATCATAGTTTATCGTAGTAGTAATAGTATGTAGTGTTAAATAAGTGTTTTGTGTTGTTGTGTAAAATAGCTTATCTTTTCCATTACCCGTGTTTCCATGTTGTTGTTATTTGTTGTCCAGGATTGCCCGGATTGTGAAGACTCTCAGTTTTGTCATTCATCAAGAGTTTCACATCCTCAGCTTCATTTGGGAATCCGATATCCTAATCTTATCGACTAACGTTTTATCTTTTGGCATACCTCATAAATGGCCTTAGGATTAATGTAATACCCTTCAAAACATCGAGGACGATGTTTAGTTCTAGTTTGGGGGGGGGGTATCTTCGATTTGATTGTTGCCTGCAGCATTGTTACCACGTAAACCGTTTTTACATCAAATTCCAAAAAAATGAAAAAATTAAAAATTCAAAAAATATAATAAGTGTTTTGTCTCAGTTTTGCTTTTCTTTTGGGTAGAATTAGAATTATTTTTGACATTGATCGGGCGTGTTGTTGAGCCCTGCTAGTTACTTAGGCCGAGCTTTTACGAAATTCTGATTGCTTTGATTTTAATAGTGTGAAGAACGAGAAATGATAGAGTTAAATATAAGTTATGTGCCAAGCATAGATCTTCTAAAAAATTATACAAGTAACTTTGGTTTTCTCTACGTGTGAATTTTCTAATCCGCCTAATCATACGTACTCAATTTAATTCAACTAAGTCAATACGTTGTTTTCAGAAAAAAGCTTTCAAATTTGTTAGCCTTGAGGTTTTCTATTAAACGAGGATTTTTGTTGTGATTTAAAAAGAATAAATGCCTAAGAAGCATGTATGGAAATGTGAATGCAAAAAATGCTTGAAAATATGGAAATTTTGTCAATGAAAAAAAACTAATTAAAGGGGGGGCCCCATGAAGTTGATATTTTGGAACAAGTAAAAAGATGTGTCGTGATATCCCACTCGCTAGCTCGAGGGTGGGGGTTCAAACTTAAGACCGTCTTTGCTTTAGGATTTGGTGTGTCAGTGATATCTCACTGGAAGAAAGGTCCAGGTTGAGGGTTCAAACTAAAGACTCCAATCCTTAGCCATTTAGGAATAAGGTGTTATGATGTGATTTCCACTATGCTAGCAACGGGGTAGGTTTTCAAACTAAGAACACGGTCGTGGGTTGTTGATATTCCTGCTACGTTAACCACGATGTGTAGAGGTTCCCCAGGTTCAAACTAAGCAACGGCATTCCTAGCTTTAAGAACTGTATTAGTATATGTTGAAATGTTGCAAAAGTTCTAAAGTTTAAATCTCGAAATCAAGTGACGAAGTCTAATAAGTTGATGCTCTTGAGTCATTGATTCATTTTTGATTTATGACTATGGAAAATAAGTTGGAACTATGGTTAAATTAAAATGATGTACACACCATTCATCGGAATATCCTTGTAGGGAGTTGGAAAAATTCACAAGTCATAAGTATGAGGGCTTAACAATATAACTGGTATCTCGACAATGATCTTGTTTTAATTGCTTTGCTTGGAACTTGTGAAAATCAGAGGACGATGAATATTATCGTCAGGTCATCCGTAGATCACTTATTACAGGGGCGCTTCTCATTCTTTGATTCCCAGTTATTAATAAATAAAGAAAGTCAAACTTTTAAAATGAATGATGAAAATCCAAATATATTAGTTGTAGTTAGGTGTAAATTAGAAATTGTGAAAAGGGGCGTACGTGTTTACTCATAAAACATTTGCGTGAGGGACACACAATACCTTAGTTTGGGGGATTTGATAAACTAGCCCTTACCCCCCCATAGAACACATATCTTTTACCCTCTAAAAAACGAGATTAAATATGACAAAAACAGACAAAACTGCCAATTATTTGATTGATTTTGCATTTGTATTGTGCAGGAAGTGGTATCAACAAAAACAGAAAACCAAGCAAATGACAAACTGAGCATGAATGGAAATAAGACTGTGCAAATCCGGCCAAAGACCAAAAAATGTCAAAGTCAGAGTCAATACTGAAGAATCAGCAGTCCTAAACCTGCTAGCCGGAACTAAAGAATACTATTGATATGCAATCTTACCCCATTGATGGGCCAGGGAAAGCCCAATAGTATATTTATGAGGGACTAGTGATGCACCAAAATCGGGCATCAATCTATTACAACAGTCCATTGTGTGCATTTGACAAAGACTGTGAAGGACTTTGAAGACCCGAATCTAGCCCTTGACAGCAATTCTTCAGCATTGTACACACTAAAACCCACTTATAACCTATTGGGCTTGGAAAAAGCCCAATTTCCCACCTGAACCTTATTGGGCCCAAACCCAGACACAGTGGGTCCCAAATACAAACCCAAGCCCAACAAAAGCCCACATTCAATTTTTATAAACCTTAGGGACCAAAAATGCCAAGTTTTAAAAGTTGTTTTATAAAGAGAAAAATAGAAAAATAAAACACAAGGGCTGAAATTGCAAATTCCCTAACCTTCTTTATTTCTTTTAGTTAAAACTGCAGGGACCATTTTTGCAATTTATCAAAACTCTTTTTATTCTTTTGTTATAAAAACGGAGGGGCCACTTTTGTAATTATCCAAAACCTCTTTTAAATCTTTTAGTTATAAACCACAAGGACCAAAAGTGTTACTTTCCAAACTTAATTTATAACTAAAAAAAAGGGCTCTAAAATGAAATGAAAAGAAAAGAAAGAGCAAGGACCAAATGTGCATCTTTTTCCTTCTTCTCTTTTAAAACCTGTAACCAACCCGTACCCTCCCCACTTTACCGCCAAAATCAAACCGCCCCTCCCCCATGGTTTATGGCCAAAACCACTACCCTAGTACACCTCTACAGCTATCCCTCACCTTTCCCCACTCAACCCCAACCTTATAACCCCTTTCCCTGTCAAAACACACAACCCGAAGCACCCCCAATGGTGAGATTGTGTGAGAAGTAACACAAAAGCCAATCCAATGGCTAGGATTGCTTGAGGAGTTTCTACACACCCAACTAGCACATGTGAAGCCCCAAAGACCTTTAGGACTTGTATAAAAAGAAGAAAAGCAAGCCGAAGTTCATTGCACCATATTACACCCTTTTTTACCTGTTTTAGTTTAAATGTTTTATAATTAAGTCTTTTTAGCATAATTTGTACTCAGTTCTATTTTTAAGTTTTATGTTGTAAGTTCTTGGTTTTTAATAAAAAAGTTAAGAGTTTTTATTGCTACTATTGAAATTTCAAGTCTCATTTTAGCTGTTTTAATTCTGTTTAAATTATATAAAAATGTGTTAAAGTTGTTAAATACCTACTAGTGATCACCTTTTCTCAGCCTTCCCTTCATTAAAATTCAATTAAAAACGTGTTTTATATAATTAAAGGGGTGTTTGGCATTGCCTGAAAATGGGTCATTTTGGGTTTTGTATGGGTCAAGCTCACTCAGCCAAATTTGGCTGAGTGTGTAGGCTTCATTAAGCCATTTAAATTATCACTTTTAGTTTAAAAATAGGTTTTTAGGTTCCCTTTTGAATTCTGTCAATATTTCAATAAGCTAACTTGAGCTTAAAGGCTCAAGCTGCTTAAGCAGCTTAAGCACCTATTTTTGTGCTCATTATTGATGTTTCTAGCCACTTTAAAGCATGCCTTGCTCTGTCCCTTTTGCTTTGACAAAATAAGTCAAAATTTTGGCTTTGCATTTTTTAAGAACCCCCATTTTCAAGCCCATTATTCAGCAGGTTTAAGTTGCCCTCATTGGCTCATCTTTTGAATATAAGCTCACTAGTCACCCCTTTTAATCTGTTTGTATTTGGTTTTGGCCAATAAGCTCTTAAGAGCTTATTTTCATAAGCTAAAAAAGCCCCCTAAGGGCCTGTTTGCCTTCCCCTGGTGCTGAGCACCAATATTAAGCCCCCCTTTTTTAGCTTATTTTAAATTAAGCCATAGGTTATTATTTCCTTTTAGCATAGCTTATAGGTAGTTCTTTTAGGTTCAGCAGCT
>BQNB010070653.1:0-33053 GCA_026074375.1 Tanacetum coccineum
ATTTTGCAAAACGTTGATCCATGGTTGAAATTCAAAATAGCACATTCACTTAAGATATAATAAATGTCGAGAGTGAAAAGTTCACAAGTTGCAAATATGAGTAGTGTTAGCATCTTAACTGATATTTAACGGTGATTTCGTTTTAAACTTGGTTTGGAGCAAGTGAAAAGTCGGGGACGATGAATTTATCCTTTTTGGGGCATTCTCGGATCGATATGCATCTTGTTCTATGATCCCTAACAGTTATGGAAATAACGAAAGTCGAAATATTCTTAGATATTTTATTAAAAAAAAATGGAATAAAGTTTGGAAAAATGAGGAAATGGGGTGTTTTAAAGCTTGTGATTTCTTAACTCTCTCCACAAAAGTCTTTGCTACTTTTCAAATATTTAGTTTGGGGAAGTTTTGAGGTATTTGGTTTTAGAGCATATAATACTGCGTGAGGACACGCAATCGCTTAGTTTGGGGAATTTTGATATGTGAGAAATCACATATCTTTATTTTATCCAAAATGGCCCTTAAATGATCAAAAATATGCAAAAATATACTTGTATTTGTGTATTTTGTTGTTTGTGAATGTGTAGGTACGGATAATGCAAAAATCACAAGAAAAATGGTCAAAGCCAGACAAATACGGACACGGGAACGAAAAGAGTGCAAAAGAGCCAGAAGATTGCTATCAATGGTCAACATAGTCAACTCTTGGTCAACCCTGGTCAAACATGTGAAGTCAAAACCCTAAAATACCCAAAACAGTCCCTCGTAGTTAACCATTAATTCAAAAAAGCCTTTAAAGCCCTAACACCGTTATCTCTTTATATTATAAGAGATAACGGTCGTTACCTATATAACACAACCTTATAACCAAGCCCAAATCCCCGGCCCAATTCCATTTTTTTATAAAACCCGGGCCTAAGTCAACAAGCACACCTGGGTCAAACAAATATATAAAAAGAAAAATGGCACGGGAATTTGTTTTTACTATTCATCACCTCTTTCAATTTAACCTCCTGTCAAAATCAAAGGGGTAATTAAAATTGATGATGTGGCTCTATGATTCGAGTACCAAGGTACGATGTGGCAGAGTTAGATGTCACAAAAGCCTCTCATTGGCCAAGACACTACAAGAAGGGACACGCGGATATATGAAAGAAACACACAAGGACAAGGATTTTTACACTAAATCTTAGCCAAAAGAAGCATAAAGGGTCTGACACACGGAATGCCACGCTGGCAATCCGTGTGCTCATGAAATGATCCAACGGTGATAATCGAGGATCTAATGATTGGCAATGTTTGGAAGGTTCAGATTAAAAGGAGCGTGTAACAGACTCAAGGGCTAGAAGCTTCTCATGACTACTATAAATACAAGCTAACTCCTCACACACAAGCTATCTTCTTTTTCAACATTTTTTTAGTTTTTAATTAGCTTATGTAACCTTTCATTTAAATGTACTTTGTATTAAGCTCTTGTATTTTCAATTTCAAGTTTTGTAATCTGTTTTAAATCAATGAAATAGTAGTTTACCTTATCAAAGTTTTTTTTGCTTGTTTTACTCTTAAATTTCTAAAAGTTCTTATCCACTTTTCTATAAGCTCTCATACTGTTACATAAGCTCTAATAAGCTCATCTCAGCTCTCTAAGTCTCTAAGTCTCTAAGCTTAGATTGAGCTCAAGTTAATCATTAATCTACTTAAACAATCAAAATCAGCTTAATACCTATGCTTAATAAGGATTTTGGTTGCTTGGATGATAAGCTTACTCTGGAAGAGCTTATTGGACTTTACTAGCTTATCCTTGTGATAAGCTAGAGCTTATTGATAGCTCTTTGAGCAAATTAAGCCTTTGTTTAGCTAAGGCATTTGTAATTTCTCATTTATCTTTTCTGTCCTTAATTTCATAGTTTAAATATGCTTAATTTGCTTATTTAGTTGCTTATTTGTGCTTATAATTGCTTATTATGTCTTATTAGTTAAGTTTGATTATCTGTTTTTAGTTTCAATAGACTAGATCATAATTTTCATAATTTTTCTTCTTAAATCATTAAAAATCTAAAAATTAGCATTAGCTTATTAAATGTTAGTTTTGCTTATTCAGTTGTTAAAAATCTGCTCATTAGATTGTTAATAAGCTCATCAACATCTGGTAATTGAGAGTTGTTCATAAATTTTCAATATAAATAGCTTAAATATGAAGTTTATAAAAATAAGAGGTGTTAGGCATAGGAGTACTAACCACAAGTTAGTACTGCTAGTGGCCAATTGGTCTTTTATATTTGATTCAAATTTCATAACTAAGTCTGTTTATGCTAGATTTATAAGCTAGGTTAGAGTTAATTGAGTTCTCATAAGTTAGATTAATAAAAGTCCTTAAGCCACTTTTGCATAACCTAGTTTTAATTGATTCTAGTAACTGACATGAACTTATTTGATCTTAGTTGTGTGTTTAATGAGTGTTAGAATTAGTGTTTTAAGTCTGCATCAAAGGTTTTAAAGTTTTGTTCATATAAGTGCAAACTGCATCACCAGTTTTAAATGACAAACAACCATTTTCAACACAAATTTTCAGAGGGTAAAAGTTATTCTTAGGTTTTGAAATTTAGCATACAAGTAGATCTAGGGTAGTGGTTAATCAATTTCAAATTACTTTTCAAAAATAAGTTCATTAGCATATATGTTTTTAGCCTTAAAATAAGATTTTTGTCTTTTCAATTTCAGAAACCAAACTCAGATAAAGCTAAGTATTCTGTCCGTTTTCACAAGCCTGTTTCAATAAGCTCTTGTTTTCCAAACTTTTGTTCAAAAGTATTTTCTTGTAGCTAGTAGGCCTTAGTTTAAGTTCCTTTAAGTTGTTTTCTCTTAAGTGTCTTTTAGCTAGCTTAAAATTAAGCTCAAAGTGTCCCTTAGGGCTGTTTGGTTGCCCATTTAGTAGAAGTACTTAACTTTGATTTTCAGCTTATGGCTTGTGATTTGTACTAAATTCTAGCTTGACCTGCTTTTTAGGTTTGTCTTAGGTTAGTAGTAGCTTATTTAGTCATAGGGATAGCTTATCTTAGTATTTTAGCTTATCAAGTTTAGGAAAATACCAAAAAAATAGAGTTAAGTATTCTGTCAAATCAATAAGCTATTTTCTAGCTTATTTCAGGTTTTCAGATATAAGTGTTTTTATAAAAAGTGTTAGTTTTTAGCTTGTCTACAACTTTGTTTTTATAAGTTTTCAAAAATAAAAAAAATCAAAAAGGTTGAGGCAGGATTCGAACCTGTGTCCTCAACCTTCACACACACTCGTCCCACCCTCAACACACACTAACCACTTTGCTACAATAGCTCATCCGTTATACCTTTGCATAATCTTTCTTTTATATACATTTTGTCATTTTAGTTTAATAAGCTGTTTAAGCTTATTACACAGCTTATTCAATAAGCTGTGTAACCAAGCTTATTTTTCTTAGATTCCTATTAGTTCAAGCTACTTTCTATAATTTTTTCAGAATTTTTATAATTAGTTTAGTATTTTTAAACATTTATTTTTATTAAAAACTTTAAAAAATCATAAAAAATAGAAAAATAATCAAAAAAATATAATTCTTTTTTAGAAAATTTTCTTTATTCATATAGTTCCTAGGAAAAATAGTTTTGTTTCCGTAGGGTTAAAATTGCAAAATTTCAATTTTTAAAGAACGGGATTCGTTTCCGTTCACGTTTTTCGTGTTTTTAAGCTCATTTCAACTCCGTTTTTGTTCTAGTTTTCTTTAAACTTACTTTTTAGTCAATTAGAGTCTATTAAAAGTGAAAAATTCATTTTAGGTTTAATTTTGGAAATTTAGGGTTTTTAATCACCGTTTAGGGTTCTCGTTTTGCGTTTTTAGTTAAAGTTTAATTTTCCGTTATTAAAGTTAGGTTTAATTGTCCTTTAATTTGCTCACTTTTAGGATTTTAGAAAACAAATCATCTTTGAACCAATTCAAATCATTTTCCAAACAACAAACGTGGTCTCAATTTCATAAATCTTCGAGGAATACGACCCGGTAATCACTTACCGGTAAATATACGTATTATTATATATATTTGTGAGAATTTTCCTTACTACTTTTTTCCTCAAGGGTAGTTTGGTAATTTTCTATACCTATATTATTATACGTGTATAAATTTTTTATTACAATCAAGTTTTTGAGTATATCTTCGATATAATCTTACCTACTTTTGCCCGTTGTTCTCACGTACCCCGTTTTCCTACCAAAATTTTCAAAAAAATGAAAATTTTTAAAATTTTCAAAAATAAAATAAGTGTTTTTGTCACAATTTTGACTTTCCTGCTGGGTAGAATAAGAGTAAATTTTGACCCGATCGAGCGTGTTGAGCTCTAGCTTGTTCCTTAACTTTTAGGCTAAGCGTTCGCGAAAATTCGCGAAGAACGAAAAATGATAGAGTTAAGTATGAGTGGGATGCTAAACAAGGATTAGTTGGAAATCTTAAGAGCTCATGTATGTAATTTGTGACTTTTTCTCCCTCATCCTTCTACGTATTATTATTTCAAGCTCTTAACCGGATTAATATACGTGCTGTTTTTGGAGATTAAACTTAAATCAACAATTTTTATGTAATATATAGCAAAAATTTTAGTCTTAGTTCAAACTTATACTTGAATTTTTCAAAAAGAAGTCTTCTCTATATAAAATAAAATAAATAATAATAATAATAATAAACATAAACTGTGGGCTGATAAAAGTTTACTACCTCTTGCCGGCTCACAATCGATGTGGTAGTCTTCTAAAGAAAGCCCATAGTAAGAATAAAAATCCGAGACTGATAAAAGTTTGCTGCATCTTGCCGGCTCACAACCGATGTTGCAGCCTTCTAAAAGGTTGAAGGTTATAATTGCATAAATATTAAGTTTGAAGTAATAAATAGATTTCTTTTTGTTAAATTCAAATATGCTTTTGAATTTTGACTATTCTATTTTAAAAGCTATGCATATACGGGAAACCTGAGAGTTTTTAAAACCTTAGGTCCGTGAGTCCCGATACTAGTCTCTGTGGGGTGTCAAAAGCCTGGTCACTTAGCCGCAAGGTTGGGATGTGCCGAGACGAAAGTCGCTACATGGGATGATCTCGCCTTCAAACTCATTATTCTTGGGTGGAATATGAAGTATAGTATTTTTGCAAAACGTTGATCCATGGTTGAAATTTAAAATAGTACATTCACTTAAGATATAATAAATGTCGGGAGTGAAAAGTTCACAAGTTGCAAATATGAGTAGTGTTAGCATCTTAACTGATATTTAACGGTGATTTTGTTTTAAGCTTGGTTTGGAGCAAGTGAAAAGTCGGGGATGATGAATTTATCCTTTTTGGGACATTCTCGGATCGAAATGCATCTTGTTCTATGATCCCTAACAGTTATGGAAATAACGAAAGTCGAAATATTCTTAGATATTTTATTAAAAAATGGAATAAAGTTTGGAAAAATGGGATGTTTTAAAGCTTGTGATTTCTTAACTCTCTCCACAAAAGTCTTTGCTACTTTTCAAAGATTTAGTTTGGGGAAGTTTTAAGGTATTTGGTTTTAGAGCATATAATATTGCGTGATGACACGCAATCGCTTAGTTTGGGGAATTTTGATATGTGAGAAATCACATATCTTTATTTTATCCAAAATGGCCCTTAAATGATCAAAAATGTGCAAAAATATACTTGTATTTGTGTATTTTGTTGTTTGTGAATGTGTAGGTACGGATAATGCAAAAATCACAAGAAAAACGGTCAAAGCCAGACAAACACGGACACGGGAACTTATTGATGGATTATACCTCAATTGAAGGTATTATTTGTTGGTGTTCTTTTTCTAACTTTGTAAATTTTTTTTTATATTCACAAATTAATTAGAAAAATCGAAAAATCCGGAAGAGCAAATATTTTTGTATTTTTCTTGTTTAATCTTCTACTTATACTAAAAAGAAAAGAAAAATATTTTTTTACTTTTTATATTCTTAATTTTTTTGTATTTTTGATTTTCTTAAAAGCGTAACTTTCGAAGACGAAAGGTTCTCCAAATCACGATCGATAAACTTCAAACGAAAGAATCTTAATCACAAATCTCCGGCAACGGTGCCAAAAACTTAGTTTGTTATAAAAAATTTATACACGTATAATAATATAGGTATAGAAAATTACCAAACTACCCTTGAGGACAAAAGTAGTAATGAAAATTCTCACAAATATATATAATAATACGTATATTTACCGGTAAGTGATTATCGGGTCGTATTTCTCGAAGATTTATGAAATTGAGACCACGTTTGTTGTTTGGACTATGATTTGAATTGGTTCAAAGTTGATTTGTTTTCTAAAATCCTAAAAGTGAGCAAATTAAAGGACAATTAAACCTAACTTTAATACGAGAAAATAAACTTTAACTTAAAAAACGCAAAAAAAGGAACCCTAAAACAGTGATAAAAAAACCCTAAATTTCAAAAATTAAAATCCTAAAATGAATTTTTCACTTTTATTAGACTCCTAATTGACTAAAAAAAGTTAAGTTTTAAAGAAACTAGAAACAAATAACGGAGTTGAATTTTGAGCTTAAAAACTACGAAAAAAAAAGATTCGTGAACGTCGGATACACGAAAGCCCGTTCTTTTAATAAATGTGAAGAAGTTTTTGCCATTTTTTTTAACCATACAGATGCATATATTTATTTTTCCTAGGAAACTATATGTTTTAAAAGAGAAAATTTTCTAAAAAAGGAATTATTTGTTGTTTGTTTATTTTTCTATTTTTTATGAATTTTTAATGTTTTTAATAAAAGAAAATTGTTTAAAAATACTAAACGAATTATAAAATGTCTGAAAAAATTATAGAAATGTAGCTTGATACTAAGAAGCGAATCTAAGAAAAATATTGTCGCGGGACATAGCTTTATCGAATAAGCTCTTGAAAATGAGCCAAAACCAAACTTATTTATACCTAAAGAGCTAAAGTGCATATAAGGAATTGATTTTGCATTACAAAAATGAAAAAGACCCGACAGGGCACGTTGGAGATGTCTATTCGAAGTTGTGTGTGTTGTGTGCGTGTTTATTTTATTAATTTATAAAAGGAGTTGGAGGGATGTTGAGGTCGGGGGTTTCGAGCCTTGATACCCCCAACTTCCATCTTCCCTCTTTGTATTTTTTAAAAAGTTTTTTTAAAAAAGCAATTTGTAGATAGGCCTTAGGAATAAGCTACTTTAATAT
This sequence comes from Tanacetum coccineum, assembly GCA_026074375.1. NCBI lineage: Eukaryota > Viridiplantae > Streptophyta > Magnoliopsida > Asterales > Asteraceae > Tanacetum > Tanacetum coccineum. The sequence goes on from BQNB010070653.1 coordinate 7,235, forward strand.
AATCTAAGAAACAACTTTAGTGAAAAACACTAAATAAGCTTTGGAAAAACAGCCTTAAACTTGACATAACTTAGACTTTACTATCATTTTTAAGCTTTTGACCTAAACTCTTAATAAGCCTAAAATCTAAAGGTAAAGCTGAGTTAATTAATGACTAAATAAGCATACACTAACTTAAGAATAACCTATAAAGCTATTTTAAGCTAGAATTTAGCATAAATCACAAGCCATAAGCTGAAAATCAAAGTTAAGCACTTTTCTACTTAAAACATGGGGCAACCAAACAAGCCCTATAAGGGGACACTTTTGAGCTTTTATTTTTTTAAGCTAGCTCTAAAAAGAAGGAAGACATCTTTTAAGAGGAAAACAACTTAATGGAACTTAAAACCTAAGGACATACCTAGCTACAAGGAAAAATGCTTTTTGAACAAAAGTTTGGGGAAAACAAGAGCTTTATTGAAACAGGCTGGTTGGAAAAACAGACAGAAGAAATACTTAGCTTTATCTGAGTTTGGTTTTCTGAAAATTGAAAAGACCAAAAACAAGCCCAAAATGTTTAAGGCTAAAAACAGAATATGCAATGAACTTATTTTTGAAAACTTTTTTGATATAGAACCCACCACCCTTAAATACTACCCTAGATCTACGTGTTGCATAATTTCAAAACCTAAGAATAACTCTTTACCTCTGAATTTGTTGTGTTGAAAATAGCTTGTTTTTGGTCATTTTTTAAAACTGCTGATTGCTTGCAGTTTGCACTTTTATGAACAAAACTTTAAAAACCTTTGATGCAGACCCCTTAAAAATATAATTCTCAAACTCATAAACACCACAACTAAGAAGCAAATAGGTCATGTCAAATTATTAGATCTCAATTAAAACTAGGTTTATTGCAAAAGAAGGCTTAACAGACTTGGACTTTTATTAATCTAACTTCGTAAAAATCTAATTAACTCTAAACTAGCTTTACTAAATCCAGCATAAACAGACTATTAGTTTATTGAAACTTGACATAAAAATAAAAGACCAATTGGCCACTAGCAGTACTAACTTGTGGTTAGTACTCCTATGCCTAACACCTCTTATTTTTATAAACTTCATATTTAAGCTATTTATATTGAAAATTTATGAACAACTCTCAATTACCAGATGTTGATGAGCTTATTAACAATCTAATGAGCAGATTTTTAACAACTGAATAAGCAAAACTAACATTTAATAAGCTAATGCTAATTTTTAGATTTTTAATGATTTAAGAAGAAAAATTATGAAACTATGATCTAGGTCTATTAAAAACTAAAAACAAATATCAAACTTAACTAATTCAAGACAAATAAGCAATTATTAAGCAAAAATAAGCAAGTTAATAAGCAAAATTAAGCCAGATTTAAAACTCATGAAATTAAGGACAGAAAAGATAAATGAGAATTACAAATGTCTTAGGCTAAACAAAGGCCTTTTATCTTTGCTCAAAGTGCTATCACAATAAGCTCTGCTTATCACAGGATAAGCTAGTTTAATTGTCCCAATTAAGCTCTTTACCTAGAGTAAGCTTATCATCCAAGCAACCAAAATCCTTATTAAGCATAGGTATTAAGCTGATTTTGATTGTTTAAGTAGATTAATGATTAACTTGAGCTGAATCTAAGATTAGAGACTTAGAGAGCTAAGATGAGCTTATTAGAGCTTATGTAACAGTATGAGAGCTTATAGAAAAGTAGATAAGAACTTTTAGAAATTTAAGAGTAAAACAAGCAAAAAAAAACTTTGATAAGGTAAACTACTATTTCATTGATTTAAAACCGATTACAAAACTTGAAATTGAAAATACAAGAGCTTAATAGAAATTACATTAAAATTTAAAGTTACATAAGCTAATTAAAAACTAAAAAAATGCCAAAAAGAAGATAGCTTGTATGTGAGGAGTTAGCTTGTATTTATAGTAGTCATGAGAAGCTTCTAGCCCTTGAGTCTGTTACACGCTCCTTTTAATCTGAACCTTTCCAAAAATCCAAATGCCATCATTGGGGAATCCTTAATTATCACGTTGGTTCATTTGATGAGGCACACGGGTATTGCCAGTGTGGAATTCCGTGTTGTCAGGACCCTTTGGCTTTTTTGGCTAGGAATTAGTGTAAATATCCTTGTCCTTGCGTGTGTTTCTGTTCATACTATCCGCGTGTCCCTTCTTTTGTGGTTGTTCTTGGCCAATGAGAGGAGAGCTTGCCGTCTATCCTTTTTGTAAAAAAATATTCTAACTCTGCCACATCGTACCTTGGTACTCGAATCATAGAGCCACATCATCAATTTTAATTACCCCTTTGATTTTGCATGACAGTGGGTTTTGTTTTTTAACTGAGGCAAAGAGATGATGAATAGGTAATAAAAAATGAATTTCTCCCGGCATTTTGTTTTCCTTTTTATATCTTTGTGTTGACCCAGGTGTGGTCCACTGGTTGTTGACATGTGTGGCGCCGGGTGTTAATAATTATTTTTTATATTTTTGTTTTTTTTTTTTTTTATTTTTTTATTTTTTGTGTTTTATTTTTTTTTTGTTATTTTTTATGTTCTTTAGTACTTTGATCTCCTATTTCTTTACCTTTTGTCTGATTTCTTTTTTGTGTCTATAATTCTATTTTGTTTTTTTTTTTTTGCTTTTTGTTTGTTTTATTTTTATTTTGGTTTTTTTTTTCTTGGTAATTTAGTATTTTATGTATAATTTTGCAAAATAAACAAAATAAATAAAAAATTAAAAAATAAAAAAAAAAAAAAAAAAATACTTAAAGATATAAAAAAAAAAAAAAAAAATAAAAAAAAAATCAAATAAATAAAAAAAAGATATAAAAAAAATAATTAGAAAATCAAATAAAAAAAAAAAAAAAATAATACCATTTACAAAAAAAATAAAAAAAAAAAAATAAAAAAAAAAGAAAAAAATAAAAGAAAAAAAAATAAAAAAAAAATAAATAAAAAAAACAAAAAAAAAAAATAAAATATTAATAATAAATCAAAAAAAAAATTGGAAATTGGGTATTCCGGGGAGCCAGTAACTACATATCCGTTCGAGTCTCTTCACCGTATTTAAATTGCCGAGAGGGCGGGGGTGAAGAATATGGTGACCGGAACGGTTTATCTATGAGCGGTAGAATGAAATTTCTTTTAGATAATAATTCTCGAACATCGGGGAAATGGTATCGGATTAAACGAGTGTTTTTCTCTTCTGCTTTTTTCTGATATTGTACCTCCTAGGGGTCGTGCTCCCGTTTAATGGCTATTTTTGAATTAAGTGGGTTAAAATAATTCGTAAGGGGATGTTCTTGGTGGGGGCGTTATGTTGTTGGGACGCGGGGGGTCTTACTCCTGATTTGGGGGCATCTGGGGGACCAATTTTCCACGTTAACAGAGGCTCACCGCGTATCGAAATCAGACAGAAAGAGTATGTCCTATACCTTTTGCTGCCTATTGTCGATATGTTTGCACTCAAGATACTCGTTCTGTTGTCCTTGACACTTATGGGGACATATTTGATTAAGCAATCGGTTCTGGTTTGTTGCACTTCTTTTCGTTTCCCGGTGTCTTTGGGAGGGGGTGTGAGGGGGGGGGTTATGCGCAGAAGAGGGGTCAGGTTTCTACCATCTATTCTCCCTGTTTAGGGACCGTCATGCATTATTTCTTCTTCTGTGTGAATTTGTTATGTTTTTATTTCTTTTCTATTCATGTGCTTGTTTTTTGTTATTGTTGATTGTCCGGCTTTTGACCATTTTTTTATTATTTTTTTTTTTGTGAAATTTTTGCCATTTATTCCGATACCCTACACATTCAACAAAAATACATCATAATATCATAAAAATTGAATACAAGCATCATTTTTGTATATTTTTTTTTATTCATTTATGGCGCCATTTTGGATAAAATAAGATATGTGATTTCTCACAAATCAACAACGCGTTCATTATTCTATACCATATATCCACGTGTTAGATTCTAGAACAGCTGGGAAAATGACACTCTCTAATCTGTTGGTTCACTCCCTGTTGTTTTCGTGTTCTGGGAGTACTTGTTCAGAAGGACTCTTGATAGACGAACTGGATATCTTCCATGATTATTTTTAAAAAGTTCCAAAGATGGAACATTTCTAACAAGCATCTGACTTTATTCTTTCATTAGGTCCTTGGGGACAATTGGTTCACTTTCTAGTTGGTTTTCAATACCGCGTAATCCACTTAGGTAACTTATAAAGGGTATACATTGTCTGGTGGTGATGTACTGTTGAACTCATAACGTGACGACGAAGTTCAATCCCTATGATGGAAGATGAATGATTCACTTAGAATGGTGTGGATTCAATAGGAGTCTCAATGTCTTTTAGGTAGTAAATCTCTCAGGGAAGAAAGAAGAATTCTTCGGGGAACTGCTCTGGTTGATCCCCCCATTCCTTTATCACATAGGAGTGCTCAATGTCTTTAGGCCTAGTAAAATATCCTCAGTTAAAGAAAAGAAAATCTCGGGAAATAACACGGTGGAGTGTACAATAGCTTGGATAGAGCAATTAATAACGTGTGCGTGGTGGACATTAGGCATCATCATGCTTGTACGACCTTATATACGGATTATCGGGAAAGGGTTGTTAAGATAGATATAGAAGGATAGTGAGGATAAAAGTTCTTTAAGTCTTTAATTATCTTCTAAGAGAATAGGAGAGATGTTTCCCGGTGTGACTTTTAGAGGAATATGCTCATGGTGGAGTCGAGATTTTAGTTAGGAGCATTTGATACCTGGTGCCACGGGGGCGTGGAAAAGAAGGGAAAAAACATCCTCCACATCGTACCTAAATCGCTAAGCGGATAAGTAAGGGTGGTGTAGAAGACCTTAGTTGACTGCCTTGTGTAACTCAACCTCAATAGTTCATGACATAACATAAAGGTATTTATATAATAGTATAATAGTTCATGTATTTGTACTACCTATTTGGAAAAAGTAGTTGCATCTTCACAATTCAGGGAATGTAGTGGCACGTGACGGACCATTATTGGCAAAAAAGAAAAAGTAGTTATAGTTACAGTTTTACCCCTTGTTATATTCTTATACCGTGGCTTGATTACCGCTCTTAACACCCCCATTTTTGAAGATAATAAATTTGCTCAGTGGAAGCTAATCTGGGGTATTACTTCATGAATTCACTGGCATTAATCATAGAAAACGACTCAAAAGAGATATTAGAGTTTTTTAAAAATACGGTTATCATTCATTTAAAAATCAAAGTTTTACAAAGGATGTCCCACTAAACTAGAAACATAAAATGTGAATGAATAGCAGGTTTTAGCCATCGTCTAAGTTCATGCCACTCCATGCCATAAGTTTTGCTCAATTACCTAGGCACTTTTAAACATCGCTAAAAAGGAATGCAACATATATAGATGTGTTGACTCGCCAATTATCCACAGGTTACCTACGGGGGGGTAATCGTTCTCGATCGAAATGGATTACGGGAATATCGCGGCGGGGAGGTACTTATGTTCGCGGCTGTAAGTAATTTTTCTCATAGGTATTTTTTTATGGTAATTAGTTTGAATACAAATTATAGATGTAATAATTGCCATGAGCACTATTATTTATGGAAACAGTATTTTATGGAAAATAACATTATCTTGGTAGAACAATCATTATTATGTGAGAAACGTTTGAATGGCAAGTCATCATACTGGGTAATAATTGCAACGAAATACAATTATCATGAAAACAATGGTAAACATTATTATTGCACTCTAAGCTCATTGACATTAATACGTTAACAGGGAAAATCACCGTACGACATTTGGTTTGAGGAACAAATTGTTCCCCGTTGGATAAGGTAAAACTTGCACAAAGTTTACCCATTGATAAAGCTGCGTCACAATATAGTGACGGGCTAGCTACCACAAGCTTAGGTGCCCTATACCAACATGGAGTCTTTCGCGTCACGCCCCCTAATAGATCTTATTCATAATATTCACGTTTACTCGTAAGCAATTAATGGTTTATGATATAGAAATAATGGCACTAGAAGCTACTTAGGCAATAATATATCTGAATAGCATACAGTTGGAAAAACACTTGCATTCATAGTAAAATAATCATGTTGTTCCAAAATTCATAGTTTAGCATTGTTATCCCTCCTCGCGGTTTATAAAGCATGTAAATTAAGTAAAAGCGAGGACTGTATGTGTGAACTTCACTAAGTTTTGTGAAAAGTAATCACATGCGTTATAAGATTAAAAGAGTTTGTATAAACACGCATGTATCACCCTCTCGGGTTTAGTTTAAAACATGTAAATATGTAAAGCAGGAGGTTATTGGAACCGTCACTAAGTCCTTTTGAAAACAGTTATCACAATTGTTATAAGATAAATGAGATTTGTAAACAAACATGGATCCCCCCTCAAGGGTTTATTAGAAAACATTACATAAGTGAAAGGCGAGGTTTTTTTTTTATAAACGTCACTAAGTCTTTGAAAAGTAATCACATTGTTATAAGATAAAAGAGTTTGTAAACAAGCATGTATCCCCCTCGCGGGTTTATAAAACATGTAAATAAGTAAATGTGAGGTTATGAACTTCACCTTAACAGAATAGGGAAATCTGATTGATAGCAAAGGTAATTGAAATGGAAAAGTAACTATGGCTTCGTCACACGCATCCTGATTTTTCCGGTAATATGCAAGTACTTAGATCCTTGACTCTACTTAGCCTTGTTTATATTTCAAAACTTTATAAAGTATAATGTATATATTTGATTGAATTATTATGGAGTATTGTATCACCGTTCGAGCCATAATAATTCAGAGGTCATTCAGTAAACGTTTGAGGAGCTAGGGCACTTTAAATCGTAAACCCAACAACTCAGTCAGAAAAAGTTGTAGTTAACTACCAAGATGAAACCCCTTTAGTTATGTTCCGGACGGTTTTTTTTTCTTTTTTTTAAAGCACATCGCTTGATGAATTTTTATAATAGTTATACATAATGGTTTTAAGCGTTTTGTTTTATACACTAGAAATGATAAGGCTCATCAAGCGTTATTTAAAGTTTATGTCTTATAAGGTTTTGAACACATTTCTACACTTTTTTCAAAATGTTAGTTTACCATTATATATTATCTTTTTTTATTTTTTTTTTTTTTTTTTCGTTTTAGACCACTTATTTTAAGATGCTCATTATTTCTTTTTTATATTTTTGAAAATGGCAAAATATACCTTAGAGTTGTCACTTTTACATAGTTTGGTCATTTCATAGTTATTAAAGATGTGTACAAAGTAAACTTGTATTTAGGGAAAGTTACATAATAGACCACTTATAGTTATAACTTTGATAAAATGACATTTTTAGTCCTTTTAGTTTTATAAGTTTCAGAAAGTTACGATATATACCTCTTTTTTGCATGAATAATGTATCGTTTTTTAGTCTAAAAATCCAGAATAATAATATTTTTTTTTTTTTCATATGAAAAGTAATTTACAAGTTATAGCTTATTAATATAAGCTAAAATATAAAGGTTTAATGTAACAAAAGTTCAAAATAACAATTCTTTAAGCCAGAAATCAAAACGGATCGAATTAGGGTTTTAAAACGAAAACGTGCGGGTTTTAAGTTTAAATTCTTTCAAGACTTAATAAAGTACTTATTATAATGTTAGATAAGCTTTATTCGGATTAGATTATAACAATATTTTACAAGTTTAGCTTATAGATAAGCAAAACATGAAATTAGGGTTTCATTGAGCTTGGTTTGGTATTTTTTTTTTTTTTTGTTTTCTTTGTATTTGTTCGTTTCAATAAAGGTCAAACAACATATGTTTCCCTGTTGAGTTTCAATAGATTTTCTCTGGTCCTATCTATTTTCTTATATTTTTTCTTTTTTTCTCGTTTTTCTCTTTTGTTTAACAATAGTTTAAGCATGTCATCTGAACATTATTAAGGCTTATGAAAACTGAATGTGAGCTTATTGGAACCTGGTTTATTGAGCCGTATAGATTAGTAAAACGTGGTCGAAATCGGGACTTTTTAGGCTTGTCGTTACGCCTTAGAAATAACAACTTCCAGGGCTTCAAGACTTTGGTTTTTCTTCTTGCTTCATCTTCTTTTTGATTTTCAATCTTGGGACTTTCTATTCGATAACGCTTCTATTGCCTGCTATGAAAGTGTCTAGGAATTTCCCATTTTGGGTAAGAATGAAAGTAGTTGTGCGGGGATGATTTGAGTGTGGTTTGTGGTTTTCGGTTTTTTTATCAAGGTGATAAACACCCTTTGGTGTCCCAGTTTTACTAGGGGTATGAAGGGTTTATTTTTATAAGCTTATAGTATGAGAACATGGATGCTAGGAATGAGTATTGAGGTATAGGTTAGTAGCTATGAAGTGTGGAAAGGTTTTTTAGGGGTGTTTGGGTGTTTCGTTGCTAGGAAAAAAAAGAGAACAACAAGGTGATTGATTAAGATCGTATGCCATCCTTCGGAGGCACAGGATAATGAACTAGATTGGCTGCTGTAAAAAAAGTCTGACTTAGGAGGTAGGGGACGGTGTGTGAAGGAGGTTAGCGGCTGTTAGTAGGCTTCGCTTGTAGGTTAGAGACCGCTTTGTCCTTTTGCCTGCCACATCTGTCATTTCCCGACTTGGCTTGTCCGTTGCATTTCTTCTTTGAGCACTTTGGTTGCTTCCTTGAGTGAGTTTTTTTTTTTTTTTTTTTTTTTTTTAAAATGGGTATAAAAATGGTCCATAAAGGTGTATCGGGTTGGTTTTTTGGGTTCGATATCATTATTATTTTTTTTGCATTTTTATCTTTCCCTTAATTACTAGGGTTTTTAGGCTTGGAGTTTTCTGTCAAGGCTTGTTTCATCTCCATTTATCGGTGTTTAGGCTATAATGACCTAATCGTTTAGGTGGTTTTTTTTTTTCTTTATTTTTTATTTTAAAGATTCTGTACTTTTTTTTAATGTTTTTTTTTAAAGTAGATTAAGGTTTAGGATTAGTGTTAGGATTATGGTTTAGTTTTTAGGATTAGGGTTTATGGCTTAGTTTTAAGTTTTAGGGCTTAGTTTTGAGGTTAAAGTGAAACTAGGGTTTAGGGTTTTTAAGATGTGTATGAGACCTTAGGGTTTTAGATGTAATTTGGGTTATTACCTATATTGTACATTTGTGTGTAGTTAGCTTGTACAAAATGGTGGTAAAAGTGGGAAGCGAAAGAAGAAAGAAGGGAGAAAGAAACTAGAATGAAAACAGTGGTAAAATGGCTATTTTAGGTGTTATGCTTAATGACTTGTATATTGTGCTTTTAAGGACTTGTACATTGACTTGGAGGGAGTTTATATTTCAAATGTCATGTATTGTTACTTGTACACATGCTTTGAATACTTGTACATTGATTTTATATGTATACATTACATATAATTAGGGTTTAGAGGTAAATGTTTAACGTTTAAAGTCCGTTTTGAAATAACGTTGTAAATGGTACATTATACGGTAATGTTTTTTTAACTTTTGTAGACTATGATATTAAGATATTGACTCTGACATATTAGGATTTTGTTAACTTGATAGTAAAACATTGATAGAATAATAGGGCATAGGTCGTTGCTGTGAGCTCGTTTACTTTGTGAAAGTAACTATGATACGTAATGGTATGAGGAATGAAACGAAAATTTTTATTCTCGTGAAAAGTAGAAAAATACTTTACATAGTAAGTAGATCTTTGCATTGATGAATCTTATATATAGAAAATTAACGGGTTTTCGTTATACCTAGTCTTTCTGTGAGGCCTGGGTGTACGGTCGTATGGATTCTAGTGACAGCCCCAGGTCTGAGGTGAGAGCCACTGAGTTATTACTACTATTGTGGCGCATCAGAAGGGGACGATTGCACCTTACGTGCAGCAGACCTACGCTCGATATTATAGGCACAATTGTAGAGATTACTAAGTTATTTGTTTGTTACTAGTTTTTTGAATACTGATTGAGTACTCACTGCAGACTACGAGGTAGATTGCACTGCCCAAGAGAACAGCTAGAGGATTCCGCTAGCAGTGTCCAGCCACTACTTTGGTTAAAGGCCACCCCCCTAAGATGAGAAGAGAATCATACCGGTAGTTGAGGCCTATTGCCGTTCTATATTATCAGCCCCTTTTATCCTGTTAATCAAGTTCGTAGATTTTTTTGTCTTGTTTGTTAGCTATAATTGTATTAGCCCTACTAATTATTAGGGTTTAAATCACGGCTAGTAAGGCCTTTTTGGTTGTTGTCTTATTTTCTCCTTTTGTAACCTAATGGTAGTGAATCATTTTGTAACCGTGACTCAGGTCATGTTTGTTTATAGATTATATATGGAAGGATGTATGTAAATGTCCATGGTTTGTAATCGAATTTTTTCATTGAATGAATGTGATTTAGTTTACCATTATTAATTTCAATTCAGTTGTGCATTTCACTATGTGATGTGATCTCACTTTATTTATTGTGTATATGTCATGTCATGGTTATGATTTTATGAAATCTAACGGGTATTATATTTTCTTGTGATTAAAGAAAATGGCACAAAAAAGAACCACCAGAGCTAACCCCGCCGATACCACTGCCACTACTTCTATAACTAATGCCCAACTTAAGGCAATGATCAACCAATGTGTTACTGATGCTTTGGCAGCACGTGATGCTGATAGAAATACGAATGGCGATGATAGCAATAATTCGAGAATGGGTGTTAGAAGGACATAACGAGTTGCTAAAGAATGCACTTACCCATACTTCATGAAGTGCCAACCTCTAAATTTCAAAGGCACAGAAGGATTTGTCGAATTGATTCAATGGTTTTAGAAAATAGAAACTGTGTTCAGTATAAGCAACTGCTCTATGGAAAATCAAATCAAGTTTTCGACTTGTACTCTTCTTGCAGGTGCTCTAACGTGGTGGAACTCCTACGTTAGGACTGTTGGTCATGATGTTGCCTATGCAATGACTTGGACATACCTAAAAAAGAAGATGACTGACAAGTATTGCCCGAGGGGCGAGATTAAGAAGCTCGAGGATGAGTTTTAGAATTTGAATGTGAAAGGTACCGACATGATAGGTTACAACCAACGTTTTCAGGAACTGGAATTTCTGTGTGTTAGAATGTTTCCTAAAGAATCGGACAAGATTAAGAGATATGTCGGTGGTTTGCCTGACATGATCCACGAAAGTGTAGTAGCATCAAAGCCTAAGACAATGCAAGAGGCGATTGAAATAGGAAAAGGAAAATGTAACTTGAGGGGGGCATTTCTGCCAAACCCTCATACTTGTACCACCACAAGGACGTTTTGTGTAATAAACACACAAACCCTCAGGGACTAATACGACCAACTCTCCCAAAGTTACACACCACATGGACTGAATTTGCAATAAAAAAAAAATGAGTTGAGGGACCATTTTTGCCCCATCTCCAAACCCACACCCTGTCACCCCAAACCTGTTTATAACAGGTTTTCCCACCCAAACCAAAACCCAAGAATAACTCATGGGTATTCCCACCTCCTTTTACCCTGCAACTCAACAAAACCCCTGGATAAACCTTTTCCCTCACCTCCACTATCTCCCCCAGCTATAAGATTGCCAACTTGGCAATCCTTCACCATTTTCAAGAACCTTCGATGGCTTAGATTGACTCAAAGAAGCACAAGAAGAAATTGAGGGCCAAGATTGAATTGGTCATTTGTCTCACACAACTAAAACACCTCTCTCAGAAGAAACACATCAAAAAGGATTGAGGACCTAGAATTTTTAGTATAAATAGATGGCTCTTGTAAGCCATTAGGATTATCTTTTTCTTTTTAGCTTATTCTTCAGTAACTTTAGCTTAATGTCATTTTTATTCAAGTCTTGTAACATTTTAAGGTTTAATGAAAATTTGAAGTATTTGAGTAATTAAAATTCTGTTTTATTTATAAGCTTTATCTCACTTGTTGGTTAAACCATCCCATAAGTTCTTTTAAGCTCTTTTGAACTCACTTAAGCTGTTTGAACCTGAGCTCTTAAAGATTTTCAAAAAATTAAAGGTTTAAGCCCTTTTTCACTTAAAAAGCACTCCTGAGTGTGCAAAGTTTGAATGGAGCATGGTAGGTTGTGGATGGCCATGGTTTTAGAGCCTCATGGGAGGCATCAGGATTGGTTAAACACTGAATGAGTGTTTAACTTCTGTTCCAAAAGCTAGGACTTTTGTAAGTTTCCATTTTTAATTTTTAGCTTATTTTTACTGTAGCATAGCTTATTAGGGCTTAATATTGCTTAATTTTGCTTAATTATACCCATGTATGCTTATTATGCTAGCTTTGGTAATCCTAGAATGCTTATTTAAATTTTAGAGTAAAATTGCAAACATATAGCTTGGTATTGCTCATTTAAACTTAGCTTATTTAAAGTGCTTATTGGTTAATAAATTTAGTCTTAAGCTGCTTCAAATAGATTATTGGCCACTCTTTTCAAGTTTAGATATTTAAAACCTCCTAAATCAGTTTTAAAAGGAAAAATGAATAGGTAAAGGGGTGTTTGGGATAAGGGTAAAAATGGGTAAATTTGGGTAATGCTGTGGGTTGAGTCACCAATCCAGTTTCTATAAGCTAAATTAAGGTATAATAATCAGTTTTCACAAGTTTTTATAGTTAGAACTTCATTAGTTAAGATTTTTATAGCTAGTTGTCAAAACTGTGTTAATTTAGAGTGATAAATTTGCTTATTTTGTTAATTAACTTTAGATAGCTTTAAAACCTCAATTTCAAGTTCATTTTGAGTATTATCATGCATTAGCTATAGGCTAAGAGTGCCTGCATTTGTGGTTTTGATTTAGCAAGTGTTCTGTCATAGTGACCTCACAGTTTTAGAAGTCACTTTTTAAGCTAAAAGATAGATAAGCTACTTACAGTATTAGGTTTTAAAAATGAAAGAATAAGCCCATTAGTATGTATGCTATAGCTGTTTTAACTTATTTTTGCTTTTAACTTTCATTAGTTAGCTTAAAATTTAACCCCAAAGTTCATTTAAGGGCTGTTTGGTTTTGTTTTTGCCTAAAACACCAATGGAGATTTGCCAATTCTTAGGTCTCGCCAGGTATTACCGAAGATACATTGAAGAATTTTCAAAGATTTCCAAGTCGATAACCAAGCTTACTCAGAAAGGAGTTAAGTTCAATTGGGGAGACAAACAGGAAGCCGCCTTCTAGTTATTAAAGCAGAAGTTGTGTAGTGCGCCAATTCTGGCTTTACCTGAGGGAAGCGGAGATTTCGTAGTCTATTGCGATGCGTCGCTTAAGGGATTGGGTGTTATATTAATGCAAAGAGAGAAAGTAATTTCTTATGCATCACGCCAATTAAAAATTCATGAGAAGAACTATACAACTCATGATTTGGAACTTGGATCGGTAGTGTTTTCTCTGAAACTTTGGAGACACTATTTGTATGGAACCAAGTGTACGCTGTTTACGGATCACAGGAGTCTACAACACATTCTTAATCAAAAGGATCTGAATATGAGGCAGCGTCGTTGGTTAGACTGCTCAGTGATTACGACTGTGAGATCCGTTACCACCCGGGGAAAGCGAATATTGTTGTGGATGCTTTAATCAGGAATGAGCGGAGTAAACCATTAAGAGTTCGAGCCTTAGTGATGACTATTGGCTTGTATCTTCCTAAACAAATCCTAAATGCTCAGACTGAAGCACGAAAACCAGAGAACATCAAGAATGAAGGTGTTGGAGGTATGTTACTTGAAAATTCTAAGGATCCAGAGAAACTTAGAACAAAAAAGTTGGAACCCCGTGCGGATGGAACTCTATGCTTCAATAGCAGGAGTTGGTTGCCATGTTATGGTGATTTGAAGACCGCGATCATGCACGAGTCCCACAAGTCAAAATACTCTATTCATCCGGGTTCTAACAAAATGTATCAAGACATGAAGAAGCTATATTGGTGGCCCAATATGAAGGCCAACATCGCCATCTATGTTAGCAAATGTCTGACATGTGCTAAAGTCAAGGCCGAACACCAAAGGCCATTAGGATTGTTGGTACAACCCGATATACCTTAATGGAAGTGGGACAATATCATTATGGATTTTCTCATGAAGCTTCCTAAGTCGTCACAAGGCTACGACACTATTTGAGTGATTATCGACCGACTTACTAAGTCTGCAATCTTTGTACCCATGAGGGAAACTGATCCCATGGAGAAACTGGTAAGAATGTACCTAAAGGAAGTGGTCACGAGGCATGAAATCCCTGTCTCAATCATTTGTGATCGCGACCCGAGGTTCGCATCAAATTTCTGGAGGTCACTTCAGAAGGCTTTGGGTACTAACTTGGATATGAGTAATGCGTACCATCCACAAACTGACGAGCAAAGCAAGAGAACTATTCAAACTCTTAAGGATATGTTGTGTGCTTGTGCGATCGACTTCAGAAAGGGTTGGGTTAACCATTTGCCGTTGGTCGAGTTCTCATATAACAACAGCTTTCATGCTAGCATCAAGGCTGCACCATTTGAAGTACTTTACGGTCAAAAGTGTCGTTCACCTGTGTGTTGGGCCGAGGTTGGACAAGTTTAACTCACCGGTCCAGAAATAGTTCAAGAAACAACAGAGAAGATCATCCAGATCAAGCAAAGGATGCAAGTCGCCCGTGATAGGCAAAAGAGTTACGCCGATTTAAAGCGTAAGCCGATGGACTTCCAAGTTGGGTATAATGTTATGCTAAAAGTTTCTCCTTGGAAAGGGGTCGTACGTTTTGGAAAACGGGGGAAGTTGAACCCTAGGTACGTTGGACCATTCAAGGTGTTGGAAAAGGTTGGATCCATGGCATAAAAGCTTGAGCTTCTTGAAGAGCTAAGCAGGGTTCACAATATGTTTCATGTATCCAACTTGAAAAAGTGTTATGCCGACGAACCATTAGCCGTTCCGTTGGATGGACTTCATTTTGATGAGAAGCTTCAATTCGTCGAGGAACCAGACGAAATCATGGATCGTGAAATCAAACAATTGAGGAGAAGCCGTGTTCTAATTGTCAAGGTTCGATGGAACTCTAGGCGAGGCCCTGAGTTTACATGGGAACGCGAGGATCAATTTCGAAAGAAATATCCACATCTCTTCGCAAAGACTGCACCGTCGTCAAGTGCTGCGTCTTAAGCCTTAAGGGCAAGGCTCATTTAACGGGAGAAGACTATAACACCCCGTGTTTTAGGTTCATTTACAACGTCAAAATATATTCACTATTTATTTTTAGTATTGTACGCGTTTGCTTTTAAATCGTAATCGTTAAGTTAAATCGTGTAAACTAACAATTATCATTCAATGTAAACGGGCATCAAACAATTAAATGTTTACATCAAGCAAGTGTTAAATAGTTATTTTTAGTATAATTGTTAACTTTGTTTATTTTATTTTTATTGGTTACGTAAAGTGTTTACGTTTCGCTATAAAATGCATTTAGGCATACACGGAAGCACCAATACCTATCTATACTCAACCAAATACCCACAATTATACCTAATACTCAAAAATTATACAAATTACATATATAAAAGTACATATGGCCGGATATAGATGAAAGAAAACCAAAGATATTTATTTTGGAAGACTTTGTGATCTAGCACATGTTATAAACTTCAACAAGTTAGCTTTAACAACTATTCTTACACATTTCCAACTCTTGGAAGAACCCACTCCCCGTCTCATAAGTTTCTTACACAAATGGTCATTCAATGTCTAACCATGGTTAAGTTAAAGTAACCAATACCTAGTTAACTCATGCTATAAAAATCCAACTATGCAAGTAAACCTTCACTTCTCATTTTACTTAACAAATTTCACACAAACTCTCTCCCAAATAAGCCATAACCCACGGCTCAAACCCAAAACCCTTATGCATTCTTAATTTTTGATTTTTACAACACATACAAGTATTCCTACAACATATCTAAGATGTCCCAAGGTGATTAGAAGGCTTGGTTTGGGGTTTACAAGTGTTAAGCAAAGGAAAAGCAAGAGTAGGATTTCATTTGGTTTTAGGGTTTTCAAGTGTTGAAAGTTAGGGTTTGTTTGCTAAACAAGGGTTTAGATCTTGTTGTTCATCACCAAACATCATATTAAGGTTACCTAAAAACATCAATCTCTTTACTTTTGTGATTTTATGCATATATGATGTTTATGTAGTTAATCACCATCTAAGAACTTATTTACTTGTAAAAATGGATTTTTACACTTGTTTATGTTTTGATACATTTTTACGTATGACATATGAATGTTGATATCATGTTATAATGGATGTATAAGTATTGTACATGTGTGGTTTATGTATAAAATGTATATATAAACAAGATACCTAAAAAGTAGTGTAAAAATATATAAAAGTTCAAGAACAAATGAGTATGGTAAACTTATAGATCCTGATTATGTCTTGGACAATTTATGGACTAAATCATAAGACTAAGACCCTAAGATGAAAGACATTATATAATGGTATATAAAGGACACTGTAACAAAGTGGTTAAACTAAAAAGTTATAAAAACAAGCTTAAACATGTTTTTATGAAAAACTTCAAAACCTAATGTTATATTTCGAATTTTAAGACATATATTTTATATTATTATAAAATACTACATGTCACAAGGATCGTGGGCATGTACAGAACTCGAAAAACGGATCTATAACGAAGAAGATACGTAATTTACAAATTATACGTTATAAACGGGTTTATAAAAGAAATTTTATAAAAACAAGATACAAAATACGTCTGATATATAAAATGGAATATTTTTATCAGATTGTACATATTTTTAGGATTCTAAAACAATAAGAATCGTAATTTTTTAATCAATAACGAATGAGTTATGAATTTTGCGAGTTTAGGATAATAAATACTTTTATAAAAATAATTTTATAAAAGTTACTGTTCATACCAGACATTAACATTTTTAAAACATCATTAATTTGATAAAACTTTTAATTAGGAAGATGTGCTCGAAAGAATCACTAAAATCGGAGCTAAAACGGATAAAATACGACATTTACGAGTTTTACGATAACCAAATCTATAAAAATAAATTTATAAACTGTCATGAACAGTAAAAACCACTGTTCATCAGGGGACTAAAAATATGAAAATGTAATATTTTGATAACTCGTCTTAATACGAAAGCGTGGACATAAGAAACATAAGAAACGGGCTTAAAACGATAAAGTTACGTTGTTTTTACTAAGGAAATATTTATAAACGTTTTAACATTATAAATATGATTTCAGAAACACGATTAGATGGTGATGTAGCTATTTAGAATTATATATGGTAGTAGTTATTCAAAGTGCTTAGAACTTATACGACCTATACTTGATTAGGTTGCTTTCGGTCATTATCGTGACGCATTATCTGTTGTGATATACATTGTTGATTGTTCAAATCACTCAAGGTGAGTTCATAGCCCAACGTTTTACATTTATAATGATTTACAAGTTTTGGGGTGAGAAACATATGCATGTTTTACAAATTGGACGCAAGTGTACATTTTACTTGATTACGTGTTTGCCTAAGTAGAGATAACCCATCTGAGCCCATAATCATGAACTGTCAGTTACTGTTGTGAGCGCGAATGTTATAAATAGATCTATTTGGGATTGACATCCCCGTTCGGGTGATTAGCTATCACTGGATAAACGAACGTATACATGTCAGACATAGGATGTTGCGGGTTAGAACATCATCACGGGAAATGTTGGCAATTTATATTGCATTTCATACATTGTCGAGCTTCAGTGTCATGAGCTTAGGAAAATGTAATTACATTTTATGATGTTTGCATCTGTTGTATTATCATGAGGAAATCTTGCAGTCCTACATTATACATTATAAAAACCTATTTTGATTCAACTCAACAATAAGTAGACGTTTTTAAATCAATGATTTCAGGAGTCAATAAGTCAGCGGTGCAATGGAACATTGGTGGTTCTATTTTGAAGTCACAAATGTGAAAAGATAGGTTGCATTTCTTTTTGGAAATCTTGTTATGAACTAGTAACCTTTGTATTATGAAACAAAGAACCAGTAAAGCGTTCGGCTTTGGTAACAAACACTTTGTAAATCCAATGTACCAATTTTAAATGACTTTTAGGTTGTTCTATATTATCTTGTTTAATTAATCTATGAAGTACCACCCCCAACCCAGTAATCCGTTTAACCCAATTTGGGGGTTTTTACATGATTTTGTATCAAGAGCCACGGTTATATAGAACCAGGTCAAATTTTTGCTGGACTAATAACCATTTTTCCAAACATTGCTTTCAAACAAATGGCTTTTCATAGATATATACAATACACAACTTGTTGCATTAGTTGGTTAAGACCGTAAGATGCATTATGAATTGAATCACGATGTTATGGTATAAATTTATATTACTATAAGAGTCTTATATTAAATACTAATATAAGCTATTTTTGATTTTCAGATACAGTCATGTCGGATTCTGAGGATTCCACGGTTACATACACAGAGGTATCCAACCCATTTGCGGATTTGTCAGATATCGGATCACCGGGAGTCGATGGACCGCCCGTGATGCCAGAAGACCCATATGCCTACGTGGTGGCCGCTTTTCAGGCACCACCATCTCCTGACTATTATCTAGGCCCAGAGGATCCCAAAGCAGCAACACCTATACACCTGTTATACCATATAGAACCTGAGCCGCATACCCGATTTCATCCACCAAAGGATGAGTTACCCCAATTGAGGAGCAGCCCCTGCCTTTTGCTCTCTCACCCCTGCAGAATCGCTAGGCTATGTTTCGGAGACAGATCTGAGGAGATCAGGAGGAGGATGATGATAGGACCTTGAGAGGATCTGCTGATTATCCTGCCGACGGAGGAGACGATGGTGATGATGAGGATGAGTCATCTGATGATGACGAGGATGATGATGTTGATATTGAGGAGGATGAGGAGGAGGAGGAGCACCTAGCTCCTGACGACCTACACTGATTCTATACAACTAGTGATCAGGCCCCATATGTTGAGGAGACCGAGTCGTTTGAGACCGATGAGTCTGCGGCCACACCACCACCACATCTTGCTTACCGCGTTACTGCTAGGATGTCGATCCGAGATGAGCCACCTACACCATTTTGGTCCGAGGCAGAGGTTGCCAGACTCCTTGCCATACCATCACCTCCACCATCACCACTTTCCCCATGGTCATCACCACTACCTCAGATTCCCTTACCTCCACTACCTGTATCACCTCCACCATTACCTGTTAGTCCTACTTATCCATTGAGCTATAGAGCTGCGATGATCCGACTGAGAGCCCAGGCCCTATCTACTTCCCATTCACCACCACCACATATCATACTCTCCTACACCAGAGCAGATACACCACCATCAGGTACCCCACTATCAGGGACACCACCACTCTTACCCATACTGCTACCTACTTCATCACCATCTTTACTGCTACCCTCTGTTGACCATGGAGCGGACATGCCCGAGGTTTGCTTACCACCTCGGAAGAGGTTATGTTTTGCTTTTGGTCCTAAGTACGAGGTCGAAGAGAGCTCGTCTGCTGCTGCCGCTAGACCGACTAGAGGTTTTAGGGCAGACTATGGTTTTGTTGCCACCATGGATAGGGAGATTAGGCGTAATCTAGAGAGAGATGTCGGTTATGGATAACCGACACTTTCAATAGATGCTGTAGACATGCCAGAGGCACCAACGACTGATGACACAGAGTTGGGTCGACGGATGACAGAGTTTGCCACTAGGGTTAGGCAAGACACATATGAGATCTATGTGAGGTTAGATGATGAGCAGACTGAGCGACAGCTGATGGCTGGTCGGCTCAACATGTTGTATAAGGATAGGCGTGCACATGCTCGTACAACTCTACTGATGGAGAGAGAGGCTAGGATGTCTCGAGAGGCTTGGGGACGATCCATGGACGCTAGTGATCTTGCACGTTCAGAGGATTAATCACTGCGAACTACAGTAATTGGGTCAGCATGGATTTAAGTTATTACAGAGAGTGCAGGCAGCAAACCACAGGAGACAGACAACAATTACAGAGTTGCTGGCAGCGGACCACATGAGACAAGCATAGTTCATTGAGGCACTAAAGCTGCTGAAGAGACTTTAGACCCAGATAACAGAGTTTTATAGCACAGGGACCCTCAAATGTTCCGACACAGCCTGATGCACCCAGAGGAGGCTGGAAGCAGTTCCCTAGTATCATAGTTACGCAAGCTATTTGTGAACAGCATACTAAGTAATTATATGTAACTCCTGGCTATATGGGCTTTAGATTGTAAAATTTTTGTAACCTAATCGTTGGTGATCATTTTGTAACAGAACCAATCCTGTATTTTTTCTCAATAAAATATGGAAAAAGTGCAATATGTCATGTCAGTATTTGAATAAATTAAGAATAAATGTTGATTTAGCTACTCCATTGTTAACTTTAAATTCAGTTGTATATTTTCCTGTGTGTTATGATCTCACTTTAAACTTATTTTGTATATTTCATGTCATGGTTGTATTAATTATGATTTAGAGAAAACAAATGGTATTAACATTTCTTGTGATTGAAGAAAATTGGCAACCAAAAAGAGCACACGAGGTCAAACACAACCCAGAAACAACCAACACCACAACTGTCATAATGCCCAGCATCAGTCAATAATGACAAGGTGAACTTCTGCATTGGCAGCACGATATGCAGACAGAGAATACGAATGGCGATGATAGCCATAATTCAGGAACGGGTGTTAGGAGGACAGAACGAACTGCCCGTGAATGTACTTACACTGACTTTCTCAAATGTCAACCATTAAACTTCAAAGGCACAGAAGGAGTTGTCGGTCTATCTTAATGGTTTGAAAGAATGGAGTCTGTTTTCCACATCAGTAATTATACATTTAAGAATCAAGTCAAGTTTGCTACTTGTCACTCTGCCATTAGATTACTTTAACAGGTGATAACTCATGACGAATACTGTTGGTCAGGATGCCAGCATACGTATGCCTTGGAAAACACTCAAGAAAATTATGAAACAAATACTGTCCTCAAATTGATGAAATCAAGAAACTGGAAAAGAGATTTTGGATCTAAAGGAGTGAAGGAACAGACTTGACAAGTTATACCCAACGCTTTCAGGAATTGGCTTTGTTATGCGGGAGGATGTTTCCCAAAGAATCTGATAAAATTGAAAAATATGTCGGTGGTCTTCCCGACATGATTCATGGGAGTGTAGTGGCGTCTAAACCAAAGACAATGCAAGAAGCAGTTGAAATCGCAACCCCGAGCTAATGGATAAGAAAATCCACACTTTTGCTGATCGTCAAACAGAGAATAAGAGAAAGCAAGATAATAACCAACAACAACAACAACCACAAAACAATAGGCAGAACACCGGCAGGGCTTATGCTGCAGGGACTGGTAAGAAGAAGCTATACAGGGGATCTAAACCCCTATGCCCTAAGTGCAATTATCACCACGATGGTCCGTGTGCTCCCAAATGCCACAAGTGTAATCGAGTTGGCCATCTGCCCGTGATTGCAGGAGTCCTGCTAATACCAACACTGCTAATAACCAAAGGGGTACTAGGACAAGTTAGAAGCCTACTTGCTATGAATGTGGTGCCCAAGGACATTTTAAGAGGGAATGTCCAAAACTAAAGTACAACAACAATCGAGGCAACCTAGCTAGAAATGTCAATGCTCCAGCGAAAATATATGTGGTAGGCCATGCAGGGACAAACCCAGACTCCAACGTCGTGATGTGTACGTTCCTTCTAAACAACCGTTATGCTTCTATCTTATTCGATTACTGGTAGCCGATAGGAATTTTTGTGTGTACTGCTATTTAGCCCCCAAATTTGATTAACACACCAACTGGCATTAGATCACTATAAGAGTTGAACTAGCCGACGGGAGAATAATTGGGTTGAACACTATCCTTAGGGGTTGTACATTAAATATCCTGAACCACCCATTCAACATAGACTTAATGCCCGTAGAACTTGGTAGTTTCGACGCTATAATTGGTATGGATTGGTTGGTAAAGTACCAAGCAATCATTGTGTGTGCCGAGAAGATCGTTCGTATCCCCTGGGGAAATGAAACTCTAATCGTTTACGGTGACGGAAGCAACCGGGGAAACGAGGCCCGTCTGCACATTATCTCGTACACTAAAATACAAGAATACATGCTAAAAGGATGTCCAGTCTTTTTGGCAAACGTTACTACAAAGGAGACAAAAGACAAGTCGGAGAAGAACAAAGGAGACAGAAGACAAGTCGGAGAAGAAGCAACTTGAGGACGTACCGATAGTTTGAGATTTTCCTGATATATTCCCTGAGGACTTGCCGGGCCTATCCTCCGTACTCTACAAATGGAATTTCAAATCGATCTGAAACCTGGAGCAGCACTGTAGCACGGGCAACCTTCGATTGTCGCCATTTCTGTAATGAAAGAGTTTGGAGCAACTGAAAGAACTATCTGACAAGGGCTTTATAAGACCCAGTTCCTCACCTTAGGGAGCTTCGGTCTTGTTTGTCAAAAAGAAGGATGGATCGTTTTGAATGTGCATTGATTATCAGGAACTGAACAAGCTGACAGTGAAAAATCATTACCCACTCCCAAGGATCGACGATTTGTTTGATCAACTACAAGAACTAGTGTTTATTCTAAGATAGACATGCGATCAGGTTATCACCAGCTTCAAGTACGGGAAGAGGATATTCCAAAAATGGCATTCCGAACTCGGTATGGTCATTACGAGTTCCAAGTTATGCCATTTGGTTTGACGAACGCACCAACGGTATTTATGGACCTCATGAACCGCGTGTGCAAGCCATTTTTAGGATAAATTTGTTATTGTCCCTTTATTGAACGAAATCCTAACTACTTCAAGAATAAGAAAGAACAGAAAGAGCAACCTTACGGCAGTTTTGGAATTGCTTAAGAAAGAGAAGTTGTATGCTAAGTTCTCTAAATGTGAATTTTGGATTCCTAAGGTATAATTTCTCGGCCATGTGATTGATAGTCAAGGCATTCACGTGGACCCCACCAAAATCGAATCCATAAAGGACTAGGAATCTCCTAAACACTAACGGAAATTCGCCAATTCTTAGTCTCCTGGGTACTACCAAAGACTCATCGAGGATTTTCGAAGATTGCCAATGTCCATGACCAAGATTTACTTAGAAAGGATTTAATTTGATTTTTTGGGAGACAAGCATGAATCCGCCTTCCAGTATATTAAAGCAGAAGTTATGCAGTGCGCCAATTCTGGCTTTACTTGAAGGAAGCGCATATTTCGTAGTCTATTGCGATGTGTCGCATAAGGGATTGGGTGCAATATTAATGCAAAGAGAGAAAGAAAATCTTAACATCACGCAATAAAAATTCAAGAACAGACTATACAACACATGATTAGTGAACTAGGTATCGGTAGTGTTTTCTTTGAAACTTGAGACACTAATTGTACGGAACCAAGTATAAGTTGTTATCAAAGATCACAAGAGTCCTACAACACCTTCTTAATCAAAAGGAAGCAGAATATTAGGTATGCGACCCCGATTGGTTATAACAGCTTAGTTAATCGACTGTGAGATCCTTTACCCACCCGGGGAAAGCGAATGTTGTTGCATGAAGCTTATTGAGCAGAAGGAGGCGAGTAATACCATTAAGAGTTTGAGGCCTTAGTGATACTATTGGACATTGAATCTTCCCTAAACAAAATCCTGCAATGCTCAGACTGAAGCACGAAAACCAGAAAACAACAAGAACGAAGATGTTGGAGGTATGTTGCTTGAAAATTCTAAGGATCCGGAGAAATTTAGAACAGAAAAGTTGGAACCCCGTGCGGATGGAACTCTATTCTTCAATGGCAGGAGTTGGTTGCCATGTTATGGTGATTTGAGGACCGCGAGGATCATTCACGAGCCCCACAAGTCAAAATACTCTATTCATTCAGGTTCTGACAAAATGTATCAAGACATGAAGAAGCTATATTGGTGGCCCAATATGAAGGACAACATCGCCACCTAAGGTCAGGGCCAAACACCAAAGGCCATCAGGAATTTGTAGGTACAACCCGATAAACCGCAGATGGAAGTGGGACTATAACACTATAGATTTGTCACGAAGCTCCTAAGTGCGTCAATAAGGGTACGACACTATATGGGTGATTTTTTGACCGACTTACTAGAGGGGACAGGGAGATCTATTGTAACCTGGCGTGAGGGTTAAAAGCTGGGGTGTGCAAGCCGGGGTGGATAGTGAGATTTGGGGGCAAGGATATGGTACCTGAAAGGGAGAGTGGTCACGTGGTCCAGGTGGAAGTCCCTGTCTCAATCAATTTGTGATGCGCGACCCAGGTTCGCATTAATTTCTAGAGGTCACTTCAGAAGGCTTTGGGTACTAACTTGGATATGAGTACTGCGTACCATCCACAAACTGACGGGCAAAGCGAGAGAACTATTCAAACTCTCGAGGATATGCTACGTGCTTGTGTGATCAACTTCGAAAAAGGTTGGGTTAACCATTTGCCCCCCCGTTTTGGTCGAGTCTCAAATTAAACGCGTTATAAAAGAAATTTTATAAAAACAAGTAACAAAATACTTCTGATATATATGGTTTGTTATTTTTCTCAAATATTACATATTTTTAGGATTCCAAAACAATAAGAATCGTAATTTTTCAATCAATAACAAAGGAGTTATGAATTTCGCGAGTTTACAATCGAAAAAATTAGAAAAATGCAACAAAAAAGAAAGAGCAGAAAGTTTGAAGATAATCATTTCGCAAAGGAACTACCGAAGGAATTACACGAAGGATCGATTATTCATTGATACGTCAAAAAAATCAACGATGTAGAGTATTGTACAAAGTGGAAGATAACGTCACTTACCTTGTAGAGTATGTAAAGTTTTAGGATGATTGGGAAGTTGACCGTCACGAGAACGCCAACTTAGGTTGTTTTTTTTATCAATGATCAAGATGTTGTAAATAGTTTGTGTCTTTATCATGGTAACGGTCGAGAAAAGTGTCTAGCCACTTGTACTTTAGGCTTAATCTATTTGTTTCTTGATTTTTATTTAACAATAATTTACTTCCCTCTCACCTAATGATTAGCCGTTGTTTTACGCGAATGAGGACTTGTTCGAACGTGCATGTCTATTTTGTCGTTACGGCCATGTATGCATGTCTTAGCTGCCTTGTTGGTTTACGACTTTTGGTGAAAGTTAGAAGGTTCCTACCCTATATCATTCTTTATCCTAACCGTTGGTTAATATAACACCCCGTGTTTTAGGGTTATTTAAGACGTCAAAATATATTCACTATTTATTTTTAGTATTGTACGCGTTTGCTTTTAAATCATAATTGTTAAGTTAAATCGCGTAAGCTAAAAATTATCATTCAATGTAAACGGGCATCAAACAATTAAATGTTTACATCAAGCAAGTGTTAAATAATTATTTTTAGTATAATTATTAACTTTGTTCATTTTATTTTTATTGGTTACGTAAAGTATTTACGTTTCGCAATTAAATACATTTAGGCATAGCACATGTTATAAACTTCAACAAGTTAGCTTCAACAACTAGTCTTACACATTTCCAGCTCTTGTAAAAACCCACTCCCCATCCCATGAGTTTCTTACAAAAATGGTCATTCAATATCTAACCATGGTTAAGTTAAAGTAACCAATACCTAGTTAACTCATGCTATAAAAAGCCTACTATGCAAGTAAACCTTCACTTCTCATTTTACTTAACAAATTTCATACAA
>BQNB010070654.1:12049-33053 GCA_026074375.1 Tanacetum coccineum
TTTTGTGTTAATTTAATCTTATGTTTAGTGCATGTGTTTGATTTTACTCTTTAAGAGCATGCATGGTCTCGATTGGTTTGATTTTGATTTGATCATAAGTATGAGTTTTTATGTATGGTATATGTTTATGAGATTTGATATGGCATTGCATGTGGATAATTAGTGATTGGAATGAGTTTTGATGGGGTTAGAAGTAGGATTATAGGGACTGTTTTAAATTAGTAGCAAAAATGGGCTATAACGAATAATTTTTGGCTTGGAGCCTACTGTTAAATTTCATGGATAGGTAGCTATATGTATAATCTTTATGTGGCTAATTGGATAGGGCCATATATCCTCTGGATGAGCGAGATATGGCCGATTTACGAAAACTAGTCAATTCTGGAACATCACTTAGAAAAGGAGTAAAACTCTAGGTTTTTACTCTCAAATGAGGGAAAAGAAAATTTATCTCAGTATTAGACTCATTAATCTAGTACCTACAATTGGATTCACCTTTATAGCTATCATAGATTAGGATTTAGGGCCGTTTTCGTAAGGGGTTAAAATTCTGGAAATATTCTGGTTTGGATAGGAAGGGGTAAATGAGTCTTTTCACATAGTTATGAAACTTTTTGAAATATGAGGCTTACATTTATGGAAACTATACTCAAAATTATTTTCGAAGGCGAAAACCTCATACTTTTAGCATTTACGGATTAGGAATTAGAGGATCATGAAGTCGGGTTAAATTCAGAATTTGAAATTTTACGTCTAGTCTTGAAATCTAAAACATATAGAAACGCATTGGTTAAACGTGAGTTAAGAGATGAAACTTAAAGGGTGTTTAATTGTATATAATCTCAGGTTAGGCATCATGTTAGGATCAAGAACACTTTGATTAAGTCATAATGCAATGTCATGCATATCTTGGAAACATATCTCGTGATCATGTGATTTATTTTTACGTATTGATTTCTTTATCATACTAAGTCGCGTCACATCTTCTAGGTGGTGCTTAGAAGTATTCCTCTCTCGTCCAAACGCTCATCTTACTTATGATTTAATTGCTCTTACGATGAGTTCATAGCCTCGCCTTTATAAATTTTAAAAGTTTTCATAAACCCAGCGAGGGAGATACATGCTAGTTTTTACAAATTGAACACAAGTTGTTTTCGGTATGTTGGACCCGAATATATATATCTTGATTGCATGAGCAGCATTTTTCAAAAGACCTCAATTTCATGAACCGTCAACTACCTATGATGGGTAGCCGCTGTTACAATTAATAGATCTATGGGCTTGCCAACCCGGTTCGGTGTTTGGGGATGCATCCATTGCGGGAACACCCAATGTTCAGACATATTGTATCGAGATGTTAGTAGGTATGAGGCAAAGATACCTAACCTGGGGGCAATATTATTGAATATATCTTAAATGATCTTTATTAGTTGATGGGATCGGTGTCACGAGCTCAATGCAATGTTTACTAGTAGCTTGGTGTACAACAAGTTATCCAATGACAATTAATAATGCTTGTGTTCTAACTTTTATTCATATAAACTCTATGAATTCACTCAACGTTTTCGTTGACATTTTTAGCATGTTTTATCTCAGGTAATCAAGGTTGATGGCTTGGAATGGATGGGAGGAATGTTGCGCCAAATTTTATGAAATATGTTTTATGTTCCATTCTCCAAAAACTTTTATGTTATTGTCTTTCTAAACTTGTGTTATTTTGGTGATGATCTTGTGGACAACTTTGGTACTTTAATAAGAATGGAACTAATGTTTTTAAAATGTCTCTTTTCGAGTCCTTCTTTATATTCTTATGATTTTGTGCTATGAATTAACACCCAATTCTTGGTCCCGCTGTGTGTTAAATTGGGGGTGTTAAAGACCGTTTAGTATTCTACCGTTGGATCATATATTAAATACATATATAATAAATATACACCTATATTATTATATACATACCAATATAATGATATCTAAGTGTATAAGTGTGTGACCCCTCGTAGGCTCACATATTCCTAGCCGTATAAATATTCATATGACATGAGCACATCCCAACAGCTCCCACTTGCGAATGTCATGGTCATAGAATATAATATACTAACATTGACGGATAGTTTAGCAACATCATTAGTGCTCTCAGAAACACCTGAGAATGGTTTTAATAAACATCTCAACCATCAATAGTTTAAGTTAGTCATATCCTTTTGTTTCAGATACAATGTTAAATATAGATATGGATCAAAACTCATTCCATAGTTTAACGATTCTGTTTCTCGCATCTGTATTGATCAAGATTACCAAATGTAAAAAAATCATCTTAACTACACTTTGGGCGCGGCCACGTAAACATCTAATCAACCCAACGAGGGGCCGAGTAAGTATCTAACTCCTAAACACGTGGAGGAACAAATTCTATTTTGACTACAAGTGTCCGTCATGTACTTCAAAACATTTCTGAAAGTAGCCTTTATAACTACCTTATTCACCATAGCGGTTGACTATAATCAAGAAATGCCATCCATACACGCAAAAACCTGCTTGCATCTCAAGTCTGAGGATAAACAAACTTTCACCATATGTGCAACTCACTCAATGACGCCGATCCATAAAGTGGTTAACACAAAGTAGGGTATCCAATATTCAACCACATTGAATAACATGTGAAGTTGGCAGAATCATCTTTACATATTTAACAGAATATAACCAAACACTCACATTTGTCTTATCTCAACAATATTCTCATATTGTTAACTGACAATGGACATAGTTTAGAATAAATATATTTATTCAAGGATTTAAACATGCAAATATAGAACACGGTAGTATAAATGAAAACGATCATACCACGTATGTCAATTCATTATCTAATACAACTACTTACAGTTCCATTATCCAGATACCAAATAAGATCAATGCATGGTGATCCCAGTTGAATACTAATGTCTTATTCACAACAATCACAATTGGTGATAAGGCATAGGTTCCATGCACAAATCAACTAGGTTATGATCTTGTGGAACTTTAAGAATACTTATTTCAAAAATTCACGAATAGTGGAGTTCTTTGAATAATATGATGATTGTTATTTTGTACGTGTGCACTTATATGAATTTAGTCGCACTACATTCCATAAGATGTACTCAAAACATCCTATTGGAGACAGCCATCACAACAGTTTTACAAACTATAAAGCATTCTTATTCCTTTAATGTATTTATGCAACTATGCTTTTAAACCAAGCATGTGTAGTTAGTAATGTTATCATTCATGATGAAAAACTCGCTTCGGCTAAGATTGAGTATCATCTCAATTAAAACAAGCACTAGTGTATACAAACAACACTATGCTAAAACCATGTAAACTCTGAACACTTCTTTGATAATGTTTGGACATCACACAAACACGAGGTTTGTTGATTATAATGATCTTACTATGATTATCACAATGTATATTCATAGTTTCTTCATTATTAAGTCTAGGAATGAATTCCTAATCCAAACAACATCCATCATAATGTTCCTTCTTATATCTTTCAATTAGATTCTAATGTTGTCAAATCATCTTACACTTATTCAAATGATACAACTAATCCCATATACAATATGATGTTCATAGTGAATCCTTTAGTGGGACTTAAGATTTTCATACATGTGTTCAATCTCGCCAAGTGAGATAGATCATTAAGTTTCACTTAATGATATTTTATATTGCATTCGGGCTTAATTCACCTCATATGTTTAAAAACATATTATACCAAGGTTGCTTGTTTATTTCCTAAAATTCTTACAAGAAACTATATTTTAATCTAAGGGATAAAATCTTACTTAGATGAAAAGTTGTTTCTAATATGTCCAATAACATATTCAATTTTAGAAGAATAAAACAAAATACTCCCACTAGCTTTCAGGTGTACTCATGAGTTATCTTATTTATAATTTAAAAATCAAATCCGACAAGTGATTGATTTAATAATTAAACTTAAGATTATGCTCATTAGATGTGTGCTTTTAATCCATACATGGATTCTAGCATTTTTGTATACTTGTAAAGATTATATTTGATTCATAAAAACCTTATTTGATTACATATCATCCTCGCAAGGTAATCTTCTAATAAAGAGTTCTTGAAATCCAATTTGTCATATTTATTTCCAAGAAAACAAGTATGACAATCAAATCATCTTTATATATTTAAAGTTTGTAAATGAAAAAGTTTTAATCATAGTTAATTTTGTGAGTATGAGTAACACTTATTTCATTTGACGTGCAATAAATATGTATACAATATTGTCCCTTTGAGTATTCTCTTAAAGGAAACTCATTTAAACCTTATTATCAAACTGATAGGTTAAAGATAAAACAAATTCCAAGAATATGATTATCTTCTTTTGGACAGCATCTTTTCATTCATAGTCTTTGAGTCATAGTTCAGAAGGTTTATGTATCTTCTTCTTGAAGTAATTCATAGTTCAGAAGGTTTATGTATCTTCTTCTTGAAGTAATTCATGACCTACAATACTCCCACTTGCTTTTAGCAAAGTGAGACTCCCACTGCTTCTTGTAAATTTGAGACTATTCTCAAATAACTCAGAATAACGAGCAGCAGAAACTTTGTTCTCATGTGGGTTGTAGAAATGGTATCCTATTGTTTCCTTTGGGTATCCAAGAAAATACACTTAACAGTTCTAGGCTTTTATTAATAATAATCTCCAAGAGATTTTAGCAAATTTAGAACTTCAATCATGACTGTAACACCCCTAAATTCGACACGCAACGGAATACAACATGGGGTGCTACTTCATAGTCACAAAGTTTAGGTTACGAAAAACGGCCTCAAAAGAGACATTTTAAAATAAGTTTCACATTCGATACATTTAAAGTATCAGAGTTTGCAAAACAGGTCCCAACGGTTTCAAAATAACCCAGATGTTAAAATAGGACATAAAGTTTAGATAAAGTTTTCATCGAATGTAAAATAAGAGAAAATCATTACACAACACAATGTTTTCAAAGATTTGTTTTTAAATTTAATGTAATAGAAAGTAGAGTCTCCAAAGTACATATCCGTGCGACTTTCTTTCGAGCAATATACCTAAAAGACCTGAGATAAACACGCAAAAAATGGTCAACAATAATGATGAGTGAATTCATAGAGTTTATAAAGTAAATAAGTAGAACACAAGTTTTTGTTAATCGAGTGACATTGCAACACATACAAGTCAGGTAATAATATTATTGCATCGACCTTATGACACCGAACGTTAACCAAGATAATATAAGATTTTGCCCATCGAATGTATATTTGCCAAATACCTTAATTCTCAATACAAAGTGTCCGTTTGACATGTATTCAAGTGAGCGCTACTCACCCGGACGGGGTACGTTGAACCCAATAGATCTATTCATAGTACTAGCGTTTACCAAGAATGTAATTAACGGTTCATGAAATTAGGGACTTTTCAGGCAAATGGTACTCAATATCAATAATTCACGTATTCGGGTCAAGAATACCCATCAATCACTTGTGTTCAATTTTGCAAAACTAGCATGTAATCTCCCCCGTGGAGATTGAAAAACATTAAATACGTAAAAGGGGTTATGAACGCACCTTGAGAAAACGATGAGAAAAAAATGATCAACAGCGAAGAAATGAAGTCACGAGATCCTAACCGCGACCTAATTGAACGACGCGCTTTAGGAGAAAGAAATATATTTACCGAAATAACACATAATACGTCTATCGAGATCAAATAGCATCCACATGTGTTGTGTCTTTGTTTAATTAGCAAGACGTGTCTTTACGAAGAGAAAAGATCTTTAGTTAAGCTTATGACACTTAGACAAATAATTACTATTTTTGGAAAGTTTCTATTTTAGGAAAGTTTAGAATTTTCGGACATTAATATCGTCCCCTAATATTTAATAAGTCTATTAACCCTAAACGCACTAAGAAAAGCTTAAACGTCTACTTTCACTTTCACCTCATCAATACTTATCTCGTAACCAAACTTACTATTTTTAGCAATATTTAACATTTTCGAAATATCAACTTTAAAAGGTCTCTAACGTGTCCTAACAGTATATAAGTGTTACAATAACTTTCACTAAGGTCTCTACATCCCAAACGAACCCGAAAACCTCATTTCATGTTGCAATCAGCTCAATATTTAATTTAAAGTGTCTTAAAAACGACTCAACTTTATGATGGTATAAGTCTCTCGTCTTTGACTTTCAAGCTTAACGAAAGCACGCTACCTTAGGTAAAATTTCATTCTGGACAACTTTCGTTTTATAAGTTTAAGCCGGTTCGGACCCGAAAGGGGTCAAAACCTCGTTTTAAAATCTGATCAGAAGGTATAATGAAGCTGGAAAAAAGTTTAAGTTTCGGCAAGTTTAAAATCGTCATATCTCTTTCCTTATGCGTCCGTTTTTTACGTTCTCTATATGAAAATTTATCTACACAAAATAAGCTATCCAAACAATAACCTTTTAGCTTGTCAAAAAATTTTAAGTCACCCAAAACCCATAAATCATTTTCGGCCAGCATCATATTCAGTTGAAATCGACACCAAGACTTCACCACAACTTCTCAAAATCCCATTCTAACCTAAACTCCATCGTCTACTTAATCCACAACAAAAACCACTAACTAAATCCCACCTTGTTCACCTCAACATCATTCTAATCCACTTATCTTAGTCCTAATCGCAATAGACTTATAAAACAAACATAATAACGACATAATTTTATAAAACCCATTTCTTTAACTTTGAAAATATGACACAACACATGGGTTCATATGGATTAATAAGCAAGAACATGAATTAATCAAGAAATAAAAGAGAAGAGTTTAAGAATCTCTTACAAATGTGATGAACAAGTCAAGAATTGTATAAAACTTGATTAAGAGATGAAAAACTTGAAAACCCCCAAATAGTTTATGAAACTCTAAAATCTTGATTCTTGATTAACCCTTGAAATTAGATGAATTAAACCTTTGGAACACCTTAAAATACTCTTGAGATGAATTTGAAACACTTAGAATTAAAAGGAAAATGAAGATTAAGAAACCCTTGTGAGGGTATTTGTTGTCGTGAGCTACCAACCAAACAAATGAGAGAAGAAAACTTTTGAGTGGCTTGTTAAAAGAATAAGAACCCTAATGTGTGAGATGGTGTTGTATGTATAGCTAAAGTGTAGGGTCTTGGGTCCATGGGGCTTGACCTAGTCAAGTGACTAGCACACCCATGTGATGTGTTAGGGGTTCGGTTGGAGTGAGCCAAGAAACAAAAAAATTGAGCCATTGTTGCAAGTATTCTTGTTCTTGATTCATGGTTTGATTAGTTCTATACATGTAATAAGCAAATAAGTGAAACTTTGGTGCCAAGAAGTGGTATTATTGTATTTTTTGTAAATTATTTATGAAGTGAATTGTTTTTTAATGTGAAAGTTTAATTAAAAAGGTAGAAGGCACAATTATAAAGAATGCAAGGTTTTGGCGTAACGCGAAGAGAAAGTGAAAAATGCTAAGGATAAAATTACAAATCCTCGGGGTATATAATGAAAATATTAAACTACGTAGAACACGTAGATGGATAATAATCCTAAGGACGGTTCACGCTAAATAACAATTTACGACAACGCGCGGTAACACTTTGGTAAAACTGTAAAAAGTAAATTTTTACTCAAAAGTAAAATAAATAATAAGATATGGATTAAATATATTGACCTAGAATTTACGAAATGTTACAGTCAACCCCCGTTAGGGAACTCTGGTCCCTAGAGTTCAACGGGTGACATCAGCTGGCGAGGTGGTTGCGAAAAGATGAGGGTACTTGCTTCTGATTTGACCTTCTCGCTCCCATGTGCATTCGGGTCCTCGTCGAGAATTCCAATGAACTTTGACGATAGGGATACGACTATGCGTTAATTGTTTATGCTCAGGGTCTATGAACTTTACAGGATCCTCGATAAAGTGTAGCTTGTTGTCGAGTTGAATTTCATCTAGTGGAATGACAAGGTTTTATCAGATAAACATTCCTTCAGGTTCAAGATGTGAAAGGTGTTATGGAGTCTACTGAGTTCCCGTGGCAGTTCAAGTTTGTATAGTTCGCTTGCTCTGGTGACTGCGCACCTTATACCGTATATGTAGTGTCTCCAATTCATCAATGCAAGGGCTAAAGCTCCTACCTTTAGATTATGTGTTGAAACATGTTCAAAGAGCTCAATAAAACAATCAAACAAGATAGCAAATGAATATTGAATAAATAATAGTTAAGGCATAAAATGTATGCAATGTGTGTGTAGGTACGGATCAATTGTTATGAAAATCTTTAATGAAAAGATTGAATATATGTACTGAGGAGAAAAGAACTGAAAACAAAGAATTAATATGTCATACCGATAATCAAAGAAGCATATATCAAGTACATTACACATCAAGGTCGAAAAATGAATTTGTGTCGATAATCAATGGGGTTAAGTCCATTAAATAGAAACGTACTTTTCAAAATTTACACATCTAGTAAACCAACTTGTTTTATTACCAATCTAGTCATTGAAACTTGTTTGTGTATACACATTTAGTAAATATGACTGGTTAACATTCCATGTCATCAAAATAATTTACACGTCATTTTATCTAACTCACGTGTATAATACATGTGGATATATATTGACGAGGTTTCAAAACTTACCCGACCCGACCCAGATTATTAAACATCACTTTTAAACATTACATAACAACCACAAACTTCATCTATCCATCACAATTATGGTTGTACATCTCTCCAAACCCAAACCCTTCTCTCCCTTTTTGAATCACCACCAACTGAACCCCCTTTAACCACCATTACCACCGTCGTCTGCCAAATAGCCATTATCAATCGATGGTTTAGGCTGTTTTAGTGGGCTAGGTGGCTTCGTTGATGTTGTGATTGTTGTCTTGAGGCAATCTTTTCGATATGATGATTTTTGTCGCAAAAATAAGTTAATTTTATTTTTTATAAGATTTAACCATTTTGTATGCAATCTTGGGTTTTTAATGAAGAGGTTACTTTTGGAACAAGAGTCCCTCACAACGTGAACATAAGAAATTATATGATAGTGACACGACGAGGGCGATGGTAATATTGGCTTTGTCTTGATCTCACATATGCTATTGATATGAAGACGTCACATCAACGGAATTCTGGTGATCCAAGAAAAAGAAAATAAAAGCAGGAAAAAGGTTTGACTGTTTGAGGAGGAAGGAGATCTTGTGAAAATGTAATTGGGGCAATAGTCTATCAACAACAAACCCTCTTTTGATTAAGATTTCAATTGTGTAAAGCGGCTTCTAATTTTATTTTCTTTTTTGGTTTTATGCATGAATCATAATACACGATTATGGTATGAGTAAGAATATGTTGCAACTTGGATATTTGGATACCGTGATATCTAGATCTAAAGAGGTATTTGTGGCAACTTGGATCTTTGCTGTTTCAATATTAAGGATTTTTTTAGATATTTAGATATTGTTAATTTCAAGTGTGGCGTGTGGTGGTTTGATGGCGAGTGTCGTGACTATCGTTACCGGAAGCCTTTGGAGGAGACAAAGTAAAAAAGATGCGTTTTAGTAGGTGTGTTTGGATTTAGGTTTAGCATGAGTGATGATGTGTAATCATTTTATTATATGTAAATATCTACGTAAGCAATACATTTAAATATATATTTGGTGGGTACAGAGGAGTCGCAGTGCAAGTTAACCGTGGGAGATGATGGGGGCGCTGTAGCCGTGAGTGTATGACGGCTTCTCGTGGGATACTCACTAAAGGTAGAATTTATAAGCAACGAGTATAAAGAGCGGCATTGTCTACTCTGTGATGATATCTCTAACAAGAGATCTTTCTCAGAACGGCACACTAGTCTAGTTGAATATAGAACAGTACGTTATCTCTATACCAGATATGATCTCGCTCTATACTAGTATTCAGACCGAAAGTTAACTGATTATTTTACTTACATTACATATAGCAGCTAATACAAACATCCTCATAAACTTCATACGAGTGAACAAAGTAGTGAGGGTGAGATACTGGATATACCGCTACCGAATGCGAGAGCGAGAATACAACGCACCAGCTTCCACCAAATGATAGTATACTGCTCATTTCATATCTTTCAGGTGGAAGCTGATTTAACCTGATGATCCGGTAGCCGGTTACCATATTCACTATATTGTTACAAATTTAAAAGTTTGTTTACTAGATTGGTAATAAAATAAGTTGGTTTACTAGATGTGTATATTTTGGAAAGTACGTTTCTATTTAATAGACTTAACCCTAATCAATGTGAACAAAGGGATCAAAGAAGTTACTGATCTTCAAAGGAAGTGAATGCCAATACAAGGTGTTAGGATCATAAAAAGTGTCGATTATGATTCCTAAGTGGTTTTATTTAAAATTAGTGTTTAGACTTTATTTTACTTAGCATAAATAGTTTGTAATAAGGTTTAATATGCTAAATGTTAAAAATAGCATATTTACCAAAGTGTAGGGACTAATTAGCAAAATTAGGCAAATAAAGGAAGGAAGGAAGCCTCCTCCCTCTCCTATAAATAGCCTTCTAATCCTCATTAGAAGGTGGATGTCTTGTAACCAACTTTCCCTCTCCTTTTATCTTTTGTTATGAAGATTTGGAAATTGTGAAAATTTACATCCCTCTCTCAAATCTCTATATTCTACATCGTTCTATATTGTGTGATTCAGGCTAAAACAAGACCTAACAAGTGGTATCATATGCCATTTGAGTTTGAGAGTGTCTGATTTGTGATCGATTTTGTTACCGAGTGTACCGAGATTGTACCTTTGGTGAGTTTTATGAGTATCGAGGTGTTATTCGTGGTTTCTGAGCATTTTCGGTAATTGTACTTACGGTAATTGGTGATTATTGAGATCGAGAATGAAGGAAAAGTGAGTGCGTTACCGGTTTTGATCATTCTAGGAAACGACACGATATCGGAAGCCACGGTTTGATAGAATTCAGTAGTTTTACGGTTGTACTCATATTTTCAGATGTTCTACTGAGTTTCTACTTAGTTGTAATAGTGTACGTGTTTTCGGTTTTATCGAAAAACGTACTTTAGGCTCTTTTTATCATTCTCGGAAGTGTTACTGAGTTTCATTAGATTCACATTCTTTTCGGTTTTATCGAAAAAGTGTGAATTAGCATCTTATTTTCATTCTCGGTACAAGCTTTATCATTGTAATAGATACGTAATTCTTGATTTTAATGAGGTTTACGTTAGGATTATCAAATTCAAAACATTTCATGGTGATTGATTTAAAATCAGTTGTATCGAGTTTGTGTCAAAATTGATAATTTTCACAAGTAACAAATTGATTTTTGGATCGAAAAGTGATTTACATTTTCGGTTATATCGAAATTGTAATCATTTTTGAATTTAAACGTACGAAAAATATCAATTTCGGTTTTATCGAGATTATAAGTTTCATTTTTGAGAATAACTTTGAATTTTGATACTATTATGGTTCCATCGTGATGGTTTAAATCAAATTCTTAGCTATTAAAAAGAATTTTTGAAGTTTCGAGTTTGATTCCATAGTATCCGAGATCGTTACCGAGTTTAGAGTAAGTGTTATCCGAGAAACTGTACCTACCGAGATTAGTATTGTCCGAGATCGTTACCGAGTTTGAAGTACGTGTTAAACGAGAACAGTACCGAGTATTATCGTGTTATCTGAGATTAGGTTTGTATCGAGTTTCAACAGTTTAATCACAAATTGAACTCTTTATCGTCTACAAAGATCCAAGTTTTGAATCACAAGAAATGTCGACGTCTAATGTACATCAACAATCTCTTGTTGATGCCGATTTTGAGACTAGACCTCCGATGCTTGAGAGAGGTAGCTATATACCATGGGCAAGTCGGTTCAGTAGATACCTCAATCGAAAGAGAGAGACTAGAAAGTGGCTTAACAAGGCTATTGATCATGGTCTATATGAGTTTAAAGAATTCACTCCTGTTAATGAAGCACCAAGGATGCAAAAGGAAGAGGATTTAAGAGGAGATGATTTGAAACATTATGAAGCTGAGATTGAAGTAATGAACTTGATCTTAATCTCCATACCAAATGACATCTATAACTCTGTGGATGCTTGCATTACTGCAAAATCCATGTGGGAACGAGTTGAACGTTTGATGCGAGGAACTATGCAAAATCAAGTTGACAGGGAAACACGTTTCAATAACGAGTTTGATCAATTTGTTGTTGAACCAGGAGAAGCACTTGTCTCAGTATACAATTGTTTTGCTCAACTAATGAATGATTTGGAACGAAATCATATCAAATTCCCGCCAGTCACCATTAATACAAAGTTCCTCAGTTGTATACAACCTGAATGGTTGAAGTATGTTACTCAAGTTCGTCTTGCAAAACGATTAACTGAGGATTCGTATGATGATTTGTTTGATTATCTTCAATAATTTGAGAAACTGATAAATGCATCAAGAGCAAAGAAGTTGGAGAAAACACATGATCCTCTTGCGTTGGTAGCACACATGGGTTCCTCATCCAGAACTTCTTCACAGTACTATGTTACACATCCCTCTTCAGTGGTTGATTATGATGATGACTATCAGGGAGATATAGTTCAAAACAATTCTGATGATCCGCTCACAACTGCAATGATTTTACTCGCTCAAGCTATTACTTAAAACTTTTCTACTCCAACAAATAACCGTCTTCGTACCTCCTCCAACACCAGAAATCAAGCTATTGTTCAAGGTGACAGAGTAAATATTCAAAGCAAAAATTCTAGAAATGATGGCAAAAATACAAGACAGGCATATGTTCAAGAGGAAGTATCTGAGAATACCAATGTTCAGAATGATGTTGGAATCATACAAAGAAATCTATGAACTACGTCTACATGAACAGTTGCAAATGTTCAACGCTACAACTGCAGTGAGAAGGGCTATTATGCTCGTAATTATCCAAAGCCAAGAGTCAGAGATTCAAAGTACTTCATGGAACAGATGCTGCTAGCAAAACAGGATGAAGCAGGAGTTATTCTTACTGATGAACAAAATGATTTTCTCTTTGCTGATGCTTCTCGGATTGAAGAAATTGAGGAATTGAGTGCAAATATTCAATCGGCTAATATCGATTTTGAGGCTGGGCCAAGCTATAATTTTGTATTTCTCAGTGAGGTACAAACATCATCCACTAGTTATGTGAATCCATTATTTGATAAAGATGATCAAGAGCAACATTATCTGACACAACCTAACATTATTAACAACATAATTGGTGATGATCAAATTAATACTAATATTATATTTGATGCACCAAATGATGTTGTTAATAGTGGAAGTGTTGAGGATGATAATATTGTTCAACCATCATATGATTTAGAGCAATTAGCTATGAATGCATATAAGGAAGCTGAGAAACAACAAAAACTTGCTAAAAATATTCAACAACAAAACATAGTGTTGACCAAACAGCTTGAGTCGTATAAGGAAAAGGTTTAGGTTTTTGAAACCTAATCAAAATAACACCAACTATTTTAATGAATACATTAAGGCTGATCGTAAAGCAAAACGTTTTGAACAAGAGTCACAATCTCAATATGTTCGTGATTAAGACATCATTCGAGATTTGGAACAACAACGTGATAAATTAGATCTGAGTGTTGTTGAATTACAAAAGCAAACTGTGGAACTTCAAAAAACTCAATCAATTTTGAAACATAAAATGAGTGAAAACGAAGATCACTATCATGACACTGTTCTAAATCTCAAAGAGAAGGTCAAAAAGAATGTGGACATATGCTTGGACCAAAACCTATGTCATTTTATGATTCAAAGTTGAAACATGGTTTGGGGTATGCGAATCCTTATACACTCAAGAAAGCAATTTCTCAAAATCCAAAATTATATGATGCTGCTTACTTGGATAATTCAAACATTCATATGCATATTAGTGATACTGAGGACATGCTTGAGGATGCTACCAAGAGTCAAATAAAAATGAAAAACAAGATGCAAGACCCAGTTGCTATTCAGAAAAAGCAAAATGTGTGTACAATTGACTATACCAGGTTAAATGCTCTTTATGATGATTTTGTTCCACAAAAAGAACTTTCTGATGAACAAAAATATTTTCAACCATCTTTTATGTTAGGTTTATTGATTTGATGATTACAAAACTACATATGCTTAAATGAAGACGAATGAAACAACAAGGGCTTAATATGACACTTTGGTATTCTACATATGGAAGAATTAAAAGCTAGAAGATTTCCATGAAGATATGCATTGAAAAGTCAAAGATATCAAAGATAGCTTCCTTAGTACTCTAGGTTTTCTTGTAAACCCTATATATAAAGGGTGTTAGGCGTCTGGTATAGAAAATCCAGAAACGTGTGTGTATTATAATGTGCTTTCAATGAGAGTCTAGACATACAGAAAAACGTGTGTAGACTTATAGTAGTTAGATAGTTAGTTTATTAGTTAATAGATAGTGTAGCCTCAAGGATCGTTGATCCCAGTTACAGGTGGTAACCGTATTATCTTGATCAAATAATATTAGGGCTGGAATGTTTAATAGTAAAACCTTGTTAAATGTCATCGTGTTCTTTATATATTCCGCTGTGCTAATTTGTATCAATGATATTTGTAAAACATATCCTAGATGGGCTTAGACGATCTCCACAATTGGTATCAGAGCGGGTTGCTCTTGATATCTAGGATCACAAGGTTTTTATTCGTGTTTATTTTTATTTTTTTTGGGTAAAAAGGTGATTTTGATAAAACTAGGGTTTTCACAAACCCTAATTCATAAAAGCAGAAAATCATGGTCTTCAGGTTCAAGATACAGGGGGTTTGGTTATTCTATAAAGCAAGGCTTCTTGAAGATCAGGTACATGATGATTGGTTTTAACAGCAAGGATGTGCGACATACAAGGGTTTCACGTTCAGGTTTTGTAAACAGCAGGTATCGTTATGTTTTGGTTACGATTGGATTGGTAATGGTTGTTCGTATATGTAGGCTTGCATATTGAGCAGGTTAAACTCGAAACCCTAAAGGTGGGTATTTGCGAATTAAAGGGTTATGAGTTTCTGGTCTTTTAAGCTTGTTAACGATCACAACGATGGCTTAACTTTGACGAACATAAGGAAGTATTGTTACTACTGGTGGTTTACTTGTAAGTTTTAAGGATGTCACGTATATATGGTTCGAATCTACTTAGTACTGCTAAAGAAATTTTAGTACTGTTCCATATATTGTTTGTACTGCTTGTGTTAAGTGACAGATTTGTGACAGAAAAAGATTCACTAACAGATTTGGGAGGAAGGAGAATAAACATTAGTGACAAGTTAGCGACGGATTAGTGACAAGTTAGCGACGGATTAGTGACAGATTAAGTGTTGCTAAATGCTATGGGAGGAAGGAGAATACAAATTAGCGACGGATTAGCGACAGCCTTGTGACACTAAAAAGTGTCGTCTGGATACTTAAAAAAAGGGTATCCTTGAACAGTGGTTATTGTTAATA
This sequence comes from Tanacetum coccineum, assembly GCA_026074375.1. Taxonomy (NCBI): domain Eukaryota; kingdom Viridiplantae; phylum Streptophyta; class Magnoliopsida; order Asterales; family Asteraceae; genus Tanacetum; species Tanacetum coccineum. The sequence goes on from BQNB010070654.1 coordinate 27,609, forward strand.
CTGCTCGTTTATGATCTTAGTACTGTTCGTTTATGCCGCCGAGAAAACAAAAAGAACAGTTCTAACTCGTTTGTGCTGCTCGTCTTGATTAATACTGTCAGGTATTCACGATTAATACTGCTATGTTTGTGCTGCTTGTTGATCGTAAGAGTTTATACTGCTAGGGTTAGCAGTTGGTATTGCTTTTGGGCTCAAACTAAACTTAGTACTGCTCTTCATATTTTTAATATTGTTGGTTTAAGGGGAAGAGTTAGTACAGATTGTGTTTAGAAAGAACAGTAGTAACTAAGGAGGTTAATACTGCTTATGAGTACTTAGTACTGTTCTTGTTCCATTAGTAATGCCAGATGTTTTCGTTAGTACTGCTGCGTTGATGCTTAATACTGCTGGCCAAGAAAATTAATACTGCCAGTTCATAGTCTGTACTGCTATTAAAAACAGTTAATACTGGTAGCTTTAGTCGATATCAGATGACACACACGTTTGAATCTCAGACAGAACTGAATTTCTTTCAGTTTATTTTTAAACAATTTAAGGCTGTTATTTTTGTGGTTTATTGAAGATGTGATTACGGAGATGATTGATTATCACTTATTTGATGTTGTAATTGAGTTTCACATATGCGTGTTCTTATCATATCTTAAAGTGGGTGTTACACTTTAGAGATAACTTGTTCGTGCTTAAATGGTGTTGACAAAGACTTAAAAAATCTAGCAATGTGTGATTTTTATTATGATGCTCAATGCTCACATTTGCTATCACTTTAAGGAGTTATGTTGTTGTGCTCAGTGTCTTATATAGAAGATGAGGATTTTGTCAAGCGGTTGCGATCTACTTATACTTTGGTCTCAGTATGATTTCGACCTCACGTGGATAAACAAGACATAAGACACAAGTTTGAGATATTCTACTTCTTCATCAAATTCGTTATACTCAGTTTTCTTCATCAGTGATCATTACATAGAGCCTACTGAGTTCGAGATTCAAGAGATGGTTAACATACTTTTCATAGGAAGCTTATTGTTGACATGCTTAACCATCTACATGCACCACTTGAGGGGAAGTGTTTTGTTACTACTGCTAGTCATTTATTTATCTGTGCTAGTTTAGGTTTCTTACATGCTCAGAGTCATGAGCGGCTTGTATTATGCTTCATGGCCAGTAATTTTGAGTATTAGAAGGGTGGATGGTCGTTGTGGTATTATGGTTGTAGACTGTTATGATCCATGTTGCATTATCTACATAAGACCCCTATTCGATGATTACCAAAAGGGGAAGATGATTACAGGGTTTATTGATTTGCTGCTTATTTTGTCTGGTGGCTGTTCAAGATGATCTAGTTTTTTTTTTTTCAAGTCAAGGGGATAGGCATTAAAGATTGTTTCATTCATGGAGATAGTTTTGTAATATCAAATAGGGGAAGATTGTTAGGTTTATTGATTTGATGATTACAAAACTACATATGCTTAAATGAAGACGAATGAAACAACAAGGGCTTAATATGACACTTTGGTATTCTACATATGGAAGAATTAAAAGCTGGAAGATTTTCATGAAGATATGCATTGAAAAGTCAAAGATATTAAAGATAGCTTCCTTAGTACTCTAGATTTTCTTGTAAACCCTATATATAAAGGGTATTAGGCGTCTGGTATAGAAAATCCAGAAACGTGTGTGTATTATAGTGTGCTTTCAATGAGAGTCTAGACACACAGAAAAACGTGTGTAGACTTATAGTAGTTAGATAGTTAGTTTATTAGTTAATAGATAGTGTAGCCTCAAGGATCGTTGATCCCAGTTACAGGTGGTAACCGTATTATCTTGATCAAATAATATTGGGGATGGAATGTTTAATAGTAAAAGCTTGTTAAATGTCATTGTGTTCTTTATATATTTCGATGTGCTAATTTGTATCAATGATATTTGTAAAACATATCCTAGATGGGCTTAGACGATCTCCACATTTTATACCTTCTGAAAATTCTTTAAATGAAAGTTCACCGGATTCTTCTTCTGAGACAAAACCCACTAACAAACCAATGCCTAGTGCAAATCCAATATTAGTGGATTTAAATCAAATGGAAAATGATTTTCAAAAACTGTTTGAAATATTAGAAACAGCTTCTAAACGGGAAAGCATTTTCTATACACCTCTATAAGAAAAACGGTTGATTGACTTTTGTCAACAACAACTTAAACCAATTCTTCACAAGATGCAGTTTAAGTTGGAGACTTTTCAAAAATGATTTTTAAGATATATAAAAGAAATAAAAGATGTTTTTGACTCATCAGAAAGGGATCTTAGTGAGACATGGAAACAAAATAACATTTTGAAAGATCAACTCTTGGAAGCAACCCTCAAGCATGAAATCGACTGTTGTGTGCTGTTAAGTCATGAATGTGTTGATAACAATATGCAAAAACATGGGCCTATGGTATCCAAAGGATTCCGGATTTGAACTAATTGCATATTCAGATGCAGACCATGCAGGATGTAAAGACGATTGCAAAAGTACTTCAGGTGGCATACAATTTCTAGGTGACAAGCTCGTGAGTTGGAGGTTCAAAAAGCAAGATTGTACTGCGATGTCTACAGCCGAAGCTGAATATGTGTCACTGTCTGCGTGTTGTGCACAAGTCATTTAGATGCGTACACAGCTACTAGACTATGGATACAAATACAACAGAATACCGATGTATTGCGATTCAAAGAGCGCTATTGCTATTTCATGCAATCCGGTTCAGCATTCGCGAACAAAGCACATAGACATCCGGTATCATTTTATTAAAGAACACGTTGAAAAGGGTACGGTGGAATTATACTTTGTCGGAACTGAATACCAACTTGCGGATATATTTACTAAAGCTCTTCCAAAAGAACGCTTTAAGTACTTAGTTCATCGCATTGGTATTAGAAGTATGACTCCAACACAGTTGAAAAGTCTGACAAAGTTATCTTCTTGAAAAAGTTCATACATCAAAAATGTAAATAAATTTTTCAAAAAAAAATTAAAAATCTAAAAGTTCAAAAAGATTTTTTTTAATGTTTTCCAAAAATCAAAAACAAAATACAACATTAAAAATTGAAAAAAATAAAAAAAAACACTCTAAGCAAAATTCACATGTCTTTACAATTTAGTTTCATGATTCGTTATTTTTCTCAACAATTCTTTCATTTGTTCTAACTGGATCATGATCTGAGGGGGAGATATTTTTCTCAAAACATGTGGTTTTGTACTTCTCATTCACATACATCATCTGAAATTTAAAATCATTGTGCTTTTAAAAGTCAATAAAAACAATGATCTCTCGAATACTTAATAGTTTCTATAAAACAGTTATACTTTCGAGGGGGAGTTTTTCATTTTTGTGAGATTCTGGACTTTAAGAACGGAAAAATATCATTCAAGGTTTAACTGTGCAAAGGGATCATATTCCAAGGGGGAGTTTTTGAAAATCTTGACAAACAAAATTCGGTAACAAAAACTACAAGGGTCAAAAATGTCATTTTTCAAACTAAAACTCAGAAAGAAGAAGTCCAGGGACTAAAACTGTCAAAATCCAATCTTCTAAAATCGGTTAGTATAAAAGGAATTTATAATTTCATTTTTACTTTTTATTTCAACCGATTTTTATACCAAGAAGGATGATAAATCAAGATTTTGATTTTCTAGCTTATTAACAGCGATCACATCATTCTTCTTTTCTCAAACGTAAGTAATCCAGTGTTTAACAGGTTTTGAAATGGGTTTGGTACTGGTTTTCGTGTTGTGATCAAACTCGGCAGAAATCAAGGTTACCGAGTTTAGGATTATGAGTAATAGATGGTAGATCTAGTTGAGTTATGTCATAGATTAATGTTTGTGAGTTGTTAAATACGAAAATTGATGTGTACTTATTCACAAATGACAAACTCGACACGCAATTCAAAGAATGATTGAAAATGTTCAAACTCGGTAGTCTATGATTGTAAAGTCAAACTCAGTAGCTTTAATTGTAAAAAGTCAAAATTTAAATTTTACAAGTGTTGACTTTGTTGAGTACATACATTTTTTGGAAAAGGGACTTATTAGTATAATGGTGTGTTAATGCCAATTATCTGAATGTGTTGTCTAAAGCTCAAATGTTTGTATCACGATCAGTTTCTCATGTGATGTTGAATCTCAAAGCGTTTGTGAAAAGGTACCGTAAAAGTTTAAAAACAATTGAACAAGTTTTGATGAATTTTATATTGTGTGGCAAATATATCTATTCATAATTGTTTAAGTGGTCTAAGTCATGTCCGGTTTTGACCGTTTTCTACACTGAACAGAATGAGGAGTGAGTGACTTAGTGACCATTCAGTTGTTGAATTAGATGTGTTTTTTTACATAGTAGAATTTTCAAACAATTAAGATTTTCAAAATAACTAGAGTCAGGTAATTCAATTCCCAATTGCTTAAGTGGTCTAAGTCATGTCCGGTTTCGGCCATTTTCTGCAATGAACAGAATGAGGAGTGAGTGACTTAGTGACCATTCAGTTGTTGAATTGAGTTTGACGTGTTCTATGTTATTCAAAACCAAATTATTTTGCACAAATAAGTTGTTTTGAAAAGCACAAGTTCTTAAAATTTCTGTATTGTGTCAAAATGGTACTCTTTCACAAAATGTTTTAAGAATATTTAATGATATCTCTTTAATTTTTCAAAAAAATAAGTTTTATTCAAAATCAAAAAGTATCTTCACCATTCTTGAAAGAGTATCATTTCACAAAGAATTTCTAGTGAGGATATTCTAAACAGAAAGAGAGATGAAATCCATACGTGAAAAAGCAAATCCAAAGTGTGTTCGAAAAAGAATTGCCAGAACACACAAAAAGATAAATCAAAAGAAAAATACGAATAAAGCGTATGGCATGTGCTCGAAAAAGCAAGAATAAGCACATGAGAAAGAAAATGATCAAAAATATGTTCAAAATGAATTGCTAGAACATATGAAACAGACAGAGCGGAAAGAGACAAAAATGTCAAATGAATTGTTTGTTATCTAACATTTTATCTTCACTCATTCAGTAATCATCATGGCACAACCACAATGTCTGGCTGATGTTCATCAAGATGAATTATGTCCACCAAATAAGAGATATGCTCTTATGGATGCCAACAAGAAAGTAGATTTAGAGAATCCATTATGTCCTGATGAAAGCAGAATCTTGGCAAATATTCTTTAGAATCATTCACTCAGACTTAGCATTGCTGCTTCTTCATCAGTGCCATGGATATATATGCGGCAGTTCTGGCATACTTTGCATGAAGACTGATCAAAGTATACACTCAAGTTTATGCTAAACAGAAAAGAGCTAACTCCCTGCTCTATCATCTTCTGACATGGTTCCATTTTACATCAGCAATCTTGGTTTTACTCTGGAATTAAGAGCAGTCTCCAACTTCAAGACAAATGGTCTTC
>BQNB010070655.1:0-26332 GCA_026074375.1 Tanacetum coccineum
CGTTTTTTGATGAGATTATTTGTAGTTCTTATTACTGGTGTCGGTATAGATGCAATACTTTGTTTAGCTGGGACGATTGGTATAAAAACCCGTCTCTTATTTCTTTGTAATTTCTAGCTCCTTGCTAGTTTTTTTTATAAAAGTCGCCGTTCAAAAAAAAAAAAAAAAATCGTAAAACGATATAGTACGCAAACACCCTGTCGCGAAGCGCGGGTTTGCAAAGCTTGTTAGATCTAATGATCGGGATTAAATGTATACTTTATACTAATAAGGGTATTATGGTACACTATATAAACAAATTTTATACCCTCCATTTTATACCTATCATTTTTACATACACATAGAACATGTTCTTACCCAATTGCTTGATCATGTTTCCCAGTAGCTTGATCATCTTCCCCAAATTACTCGAGCTATTCGAGTATAGTTTTGAGTCGAGTTCGAGGTCTAAAATACTCGGCTCCTTAAGCTCGCGAGCCTTATAGAGCTTTGATTAGAATACACTTTTACCCTCTTACATATATATATTTACTTAAGTTTCATAAAACTCAAGTCAAGTCGAACTTGATATGTTGAGTATTCATCGAGTTCAAGTCTTAATTGTGGAAATAATCGAGCTCGACTCAGCTCGTTTACACCCCTAGTTTAAACTAGGTGGAACTTATTTTGTACAACCCCCAACTACACAGAAATAACGTCTAGCTAGTACTTTGCACCTATGTATAAGCTCCAATTGTTTTAACATATGCTTGAGCTCATTATGTTTTCAAGTTCGTAAATAACCGACTTAATCGTAGTTGCAGTTTTAGCTCCGTTGTTTATTTTGCCATAACACCATATAGGCAACCCTTATCCTGATATTCTAATTTCCTACCGAAGAGTATTTGGACGTCTAGTGTGGGATAATTTATTCAATGATCTTTTAATATCGTATAAGTTATTCTGTTTCTCCACACAAATTTCCTCTCTCATACAAAAATATCACAAGATAGAAAAGAATGTCTGATGTATACAATTTTTTAAGACTTACGAGTCTCCTAACGTATAATTTGGGATTGTTAACCTTAATTCTCCATCATTTTTTCCACAAATTAGGACAAATTTATTTTTTGTATTTTTAAACGAACAAACAAAATAGGAAACCAATTTGGGACCAACTACTTTAAGTTGGTTGGACATATATATATATATATATAGCATCACTTAGTTTCTATGGCTTTAATTTTCGAATGTGGAGACTTTTTAGTACTCCCTCCGTCCCATATTAAGTGTCCATTTTTGACTTTTTGAATTCTATTTTCATAAACTTTGACCGTAAATATTTTTCTTTATGTTATATAATGCTTACTGAAAATTATACCAATGAAAAATACATTCGAAACTCTATCCATTCATATATTTTGCATTGAGTATCATATAACATAAGAATAAATAATTAAGGTCAAAGTTAAAGAAAAAAGACTTTTAAAAGTCAAAAATGGACACTTAATATGGGACGGAGGGAGTAGCAATTAGTCAAGCGTCAAAGCATCTATAAATTGGTAAAAACCACACAACCGAACATTGCCTAAGAGACGGTCTTCGTGGAAAGGTTGCATTGGGTCTAAAAATAAATCCCGAGTTAAATTTGCCTGTGACACTATTTGGGATTTTATAATCTAGGTAACCAGTTTAGCTACGAGTACGCAGCAGAATGGATCTAGTAATAGCATATAGGTTAACACATAATAAGAAGTAAATAGGAAACGCGTACCTCTTAGCCATTGATCAAGAAAACGAATAAAGTGACTAAAACAATCACCTCTACGGTTGCTCACACAACACGTCGAACAAGTACGCAACAATACTAGTCGTAACTTCACGAGCTCCAAACACCAAGTGTATGCTTAATTAACTAGAAACCGAAACCAAACAACTAGTGTTAACCGATGTAGACATGGACACCAATTCGAATACCAAAAGATATTTCATTCCAATGGTTTAATGAGAAAAAATTATAAATCAAACAATGATTTATATTCGTTATATTCAAGCCATGTCATGCGAATAAAACAAAACCATTAATGGTTGTTGTTATCTGTCGAATGGAATGAACAAATCAAAGACCAGAAGACCAATTAGCTTTTAGGATAAAATAATTGGCCGTATGGATTTTTTTTTCTCTAAGGGTTATTTTTGTAGGTCGTATATATTGTGGTGTTGATCCCAGTAAGTCAATATGATACGAAGAGAGTGTTTATATATCCTTGTAACTCTAGTTTATAGCTAAACTAGATAACCCATAATTCTAACAAATACAATATTTATCCTTTTCTCTAAAATTTATCTCAAAATCCTTTCTAAAGCTATAATGGTTTGGCTCAACAATGACAACACACAAGGTTCGAGTTTCGTCAATTTAGTCCCTCGGTTTCATATTTAAATATTCTGTTTGAGTTAGTATAAAATATAACAGTAATCCAACAGATATTTAAATTAACAATTGAAGCAAATAATATCCTTAATAATAAATAAATATATTAATATTTAAAAAACGTACGCTTCGTGTCTTAACGTGTGTGCCCAACCAATATTGCACACATATTTCGTAAACGTTATAACGTGCTAGCCGACTACCATAACCCAACAGCTCCCACTTGGGAGTTGGTAGTAGCATCAGAACACCTTATACCCTATAATTGGCAAAGTCTAGCAACCCACACAATTATTTTTACATTAGGAATATTATGAGATAAGAGTTTCAAAAATCATCTCAGCTATTTAATGGTTATAAATTTCTTGCTTTATAATCATCCCTTTGTTACAGATACCGTTAAACCATGGATATGGATCCTAAGTCATTCCATATAGTTTAACATTATGTTTCTCGTTATAGAAATAATTCAGATATACCAAATGTAATCAAGAATCATCTTGCATTACCCTTTGGGTACCTCATAACAAATTATACTGATTAAATTTGGAGAGGGCCCAATGGTATCTTTCTGCACATATCAAGTGGAGGAACAAATCCTATGTTGACTACAAGTGTTGTGGATGCTGCTTCACATACACTCCCAAAAATAGCCTTTATGACTACCATATTTTAGGATAGCGTTTGACTATAATCAAAGAGAGATATCCACACATACAGAACTTTTGCTGCATCTCAATCTAAGGACACTTTTATAAACCATTTTTCGACTTTTACTCATGACATTGATCAAAAGTAAATGCTTGAAGGTTGGGGTATCACAATAAGCATCCTTGTGAAATAGAATGAGTATTGATGGGAACAACTCCATATATTCCCGCTCCCGGAATATAACCAACACTCATATTTTGCCGTTACATAACAATATTCCCATATTTTAAACCAGACAATGGACATATATAGAATGATATGAAAACATTCATGGATTAAAAATGTCAAATAATATGATAAGCAATTTTTTTATATTAATGAAGAAACAAATACCAGTATCTTTATTTCATCATAAAGAAAATATTGTCTTTGACATCCAAATTATCCAAATACTTAAAAAAACAGCATAATGCATAGAGACTAGTTTAGTAAGTTGAAGTCTAATGTTTCCAACATCTCAACTATTTTCTTTGGCAAGAAAAACTAAATAGTCACTGATAAACTAACCGAATACTTGTTTCGAAATTCACATAATCTTATGAAAGAATAAAATATAAGAAGAGTGTCTTCTTGTTTACTACGGCATTTACTATTGCAAGAGTCATAGTATGGACAAGGTAATAGTACCTTTTATAAGGTATTTGAATTCAACAACATACCTATCTCAGACCGTCATCTTTACAGTTTCTTAAAAATATAAAGTATTCTCATTCTTTAATATGTAATGCAATACTGCTCTTAAGTGAGCATATCTAGTTAGCAGATTTATCATAAATGATGAAATCCTTCTTAAACTAGAATTGATTATTCTCTAGCATCAGTTGTACACAAACAACATTATGCCTTATATAATTCGTAAATATTTGTATTTAACAGTCACTAATTTCTCATCAATTATAAATAGCTATCTAATATCTCTCAATTAGATACTGTTATTGTTAGCTCATCTTGCTATCGTGAGCAAAAGTAACAACCAGTCTCATACACAACATAATATAATATATACATGATGAAACCTTAAGATTAAAAAACACAAGTTTTTCCATCCATGTACTAAAATTATCTCAGTGATAATAACATTTAAGACTGCTTCAAGACATAATACATTTGTGTGGAATTAATTTCCGCATACGTTTAACTTAATAAACATTTATTCCAAGGTCGTTTGTTTTATCCTAAATTTCCCAAGGTGAATGTTCATTCCAACTTAAGGATAAATCTAGCATATTTTGAATGGATACCTGAAGTTTAAGAAAACAACATGTGCTAACCGACTCAAAGTCAGATAAACACAGAGTCATCTTACTTTAATCAGAATCAATGTAATTAATCAGATCCATTAGCTCCAAGATCAAAGATCCAAAACACAACTTTAGGATTCTTTTCATCTTGAAACTATAAAAGATTATATAGACTTATAACCCCTTTTGATTACACACCGTCCTCGCAGATGTAATCACTAAGGAAAGAGTCTTAAATTTTAATTGCCATATTTCAAAAATAGACTCATAACCCTTTTATGATTACACATCGTCCTCAAGCCAAAGTAATCCATCCATGAAAGATTAATGAACTTAATTTGACTTTTAAAATTTCAAGATAAACATGTATGACTAATTAGGTTATCTTATAAAATAATACTGAGCAGAAAAGAAAGATTTAATCATAGTCAGTTGCTTGAGTAAGATCAAAATTCTTATCATCAGTCAGGCATTAATATGTATACAATTTTGTCCTTATGAGCCTTTCTTCAAAAGAAACTCATTCTAACCTCACAGGTTTACTCTTTGGTAAAAGATCAATCAAGCTCAAAACTTGATTGGCTTTTAAGGACTGCATCTTATCATTCATAATTCTAAGACCTTTATCAAGATTGAGAATGTAACTTAGCAATTAGACAGATTGAAATGATCACAATTTATATTCCACAGCATTGATATTACAATATCACTCCAGTGATGAGGCATCCTTAGCGGATTATGAATGGTGAGTTTCTTATATACGTTGGATCGACATTTTCCATTTATAGAACCTTTGGACATTGCAATGGATTTAGAAGGTTATGTATTTTGTTCTTGAATATCTTCAAGATTTTTACAGATGCTCCCACTTACTTTTGTAATAAGAGATACTTCTCTAAATACTAAGTATTAAGCAACAATGATTGTTCTTAATAGGGAAACACAAAACACATTTTAAGTTCTCATCTCTAGCTTTGTTAATAATATGCTTCATAAGATTTAACAAATTTTAGAACTTTAATCAAAACATAATAGGATTTATCTCAATCCAAAGATGATGTCTTGATTACCTTCTAGGTTGAAACTATATTGAGTGTATTCTGACACACGTAAAATTCTAACCTTGATCGATTTTGGAGGTAGAGTCATTTAAGTTATCAGAAATCAAACAATATGAATACAGTTTGTTTCAACACATTAGAAATACTAAAAAAATGATGTAACCTATGAGTCTTTAGAATGTAAGTCCTCCATCAAAATTCCATATATAAAACTTAATTCTCTTTAGTCCAAATACTTGTCAATTGGTACCTGCCAAATATAAATCATAGTATTTGTAAACCAAGTGCATGCTATAATGTATATTTCTTGAATTAAGCAAGAACTCTATGCTCACGTGTTCACAAGAAGATAGAACAATTCAAGAATTCCATGTTCTTGTGTTTACAAGAAAACAAAACATGTCAATTATACATTATTAAGTTTTTGAATAATTGAAGGACCTTAAGATATAACTCTATGATAAGTGTATTACAAGAAATAGAACATGTCCCAGTTTATACTTACAAGGTTCCGAATGATATCAAGGACATCATGTTAATGTGTTAACAAGAAGACATAATACCAATTCAACTACTTTCTCTATGTTATTATTCCCATTTATTAAAAGTTCCAAGAACTTTATAATTATGTCTTAGCAAGTAAACCAAATTATTCTAACTAAATAAGTTAATTCATGAACTCAAACTCTTGGTTCAATAGTAAGTTATAAGTTAAGTTTCATACTACAAAATCAGATTATATAATTTAACCATAAGTCAATTTGAACTAAAACAAGTAGTCAAAATATGGAAGTACATTAGTGAGAATAACTTACTTTTAATTGTAATAGGGCAACAACATCTTGGTGTATAAAGTCTTAGTAGATGATTAGCTTCCTCACCTTCGGTCAAGAGAAAACAATAATCACTAATTGTTATATATTGTTCCTTCACACATTTAATATTTCTCCCACTCTGTTGTACAGGACAAAACATTATCTAAGTAAAAAACCAATACGACAATCGCGCAATGTATAAACAATTATTATAGTGTCATAGAATTACATGTATATTTCCAAACTATAATGTTTAATAAGGAAGATTGTGGTATATATCTATAGATAACAATTTCGGAAAGCAACCTCAGATATGGAACTTGTTTCATATAAAATAAAAATGCAATCTTACTTAACCATATGTTTGTTCATAATCAGGAAAGTAATTAATTATTCAAAGCAAACAGCTGGAATAATAAGGGCAACTATTAAGGAAATAGAATCTTGTAGCTCAACAGAATTGTCACATTACAGGAATGGTCATTTCAGTAATATAAAATGGCAAAACTCCCACTGTATTTTGACAACATTTGGTAATTGTTACATTCACTAGTAGAAATCACATAGCAATTTATTTACTTCCTATTCATTATAAGTGTCCCTACAAGTAGCAATGTACTTAGGTATTGTGCAGAGAATATGAAATTCTACTTGTGTAGATGAGGGACAAGCCATTCATGCTCTCATTTAACTTGAATATTAGGCATGCAATTCCTCCTATATCGTTTGCATAGCCACAAGGGTATTTAGCACCTTAAGGAATAAAAATAAGTCTAAGAAAATTACCCAGCGGATATGCTAGTAATTTCTTTACTCATTGCGGTTTAAACTCATACATCATGACAAGTGCAAGCTGTCATATATTTTGGTAGCTATAGACAAAATGTTCTCTAGTTACTCAAAATATTTTATCTTTCAATTATTTCAAAGCCGAAAAGAAGGGTAATGAAAGAAAGTAAATGAGTTTAATTGTAATCGATAATTTTCAATTATAATCCTATCTTATTCTTGTCAACCAATGAGTATAGATATAATTAAATTACTCACTCTTCTAACTAGGAAAAGAACTGTTTTGTCTTATGAAGAAAAACAAAACTTTCGTTTACGAATTATGTTTGCAAAACACAATTAAACAGAACAGAGAAAGTTAATTATAGTATTTTTTCGATAATTAAATTCTTAATAGAATTAAACTACTCCAACAAATTTACTAACACACGCGTCTGACAAGAAACGCCAACTTGACCTCCTAACTTATAACGCATAGGTCTGACCAGTGATAAATAATTAGGGCAATGGAAGCCGACGAGCTTTTATTGCAATTAATGCAACACTTATATTTATGATACTTGTCTAAAACATTAGTCACATGAATAATGTTTGTGAGCATGTTTAGTATCATCTTATGCCTCGGTCATGGGCGACCAAGAACTCGAATTATAGTCGAACCAACGAGAACGTGTAAAAATCGGTCAAAGGTCTGACCAGTATGCGAAATTCACCATGGGGTTGGTAGGGGTCCAGGGTCTGACAAAGAACCTCAAACCAATTGCACATGTTTCAACTGTTGGGCTGGCATATACTTAAAATTTTTTCCAAATGGGTTTCACATATTGTGTTAAAATGCGTTACAAAGTAACATGCAAACCAACATTTTATCACTAACTTTAAAAACCTTTTAGTAATGACACAGTAGTGACATGCCATGTTTCATGGTAACTCCAATCGAACGCAGAAAAGAAGCGAATGAAACAGGTCAGCAGCGAAGGCATTATTAAAAACCTTATGCTAGGAATTACATATAAACAACCTGCCTATAAAACTCTCTTAAAGTGTTGTTTCAGTGTATGAGCCATAACTTACCCATGAGTCAATAGCGTACCAGTTTTTAAATCAAGAAAACTAGTTTCATTTGTTAACGTTCCTTATTAATTTATTCACAAAAAACAGTTTTCCACGAAAACAAAATGGTTGGGTCACGATGAAGCATGGCATTAGGGCGTTAAAAATAATAGACTACTAAACGTCATCTTTTTAGACATATGGCATATTTAATTAGGCGGCGTAAACAATTATACAGTAAATAATCATGCATTACTGAGATGTTCATAATACAAAAAGAAGACATTAAGCTACAAAAAAACATGTAAGAAACAAGTTCTCTCGCGAGTCTTCCCCATATGGTAGAACCATAAAGACCCTCACTACTGTTATTCTGCTAAAAGTTGCCTAGATCGCCACCCCCATTACACCACATATTGGATTGATGGGTTCTTATATCCAGAATAGATATTAAATTAAAAAGGAATCAAAATAAGCTAGAAATTAAAACAATTCAATTTTCCCCTTTTAATCCTATAAGTAATTTTTAATAGAATCAATAACCAAGATCTACAGAATTTTATTTATTTTATGCAAGAATCAAATATTATCTGTCATATTTTACTAGTAAAAACATACAAAATAAAATTTCAAACGCAGCAGATCATGGGCAAATGTTTTAAATATTATGCATAAAAACAAGGCGTGATAAATTAAAATAAAACGTGTAACGGCCATACAGCTAAAACCTTGTTTGGCTCCCGTGATAGCCACTTGTTGGGATTTTATAATCTAGGTAACCAGTTTAGCTACGAGTACGCAGCGGAATGGATTTAGTAATAGCATATAGGTTAACACATAATAAGAAGTAAATAGGAAACGCGTACCTCTTAGCCAATGATCAAGAAAACGAATAAAGTGACTAAAACAATCACCTCTACGGTTGCTCACACAACACGTCAAACAAGTACGCAACAATGCTAGTCGTAACTTCACGAGCTCCAAACACCAAGTGTATGCTTAATTACTAGAACCGAAAACCAAACAACTAGTGTTAACCGATGTAGACATGGACACCAATTCGAATACCAAAAGATATTTCATTCCAATGGTTTAATGAGAAAAAATTATAAATCAAACAATGATTTATATTCGTTATATTCAAGCCATGTCATGCGAATAAAACAAAACCATTAATGGTTGTTGTTATCTGTCGAATGGAATGAACAAATCAAAGACCAGAAGACCAATTAGCTTTTAGGATAAAACGAGTGGAGATATTGCCCGCGCGTTGCGGCGGAGGCTAATAATATCCGCAACAAAAGTGCCTCAAAAGAAAACGTATAGAGGGTTGTATAAGTTCCTGGACATTATAAAAAAACGGAATTAAACACTATCAATACAAAATGGGCAACACACTAAATTCCCCCCTCTGAAGATTTTTCTGTCTACCTATTAATAAAATCATTTGTGTATGCAGAATATACACTCTAAGGTCGTTTTGGGAGTTTCGATATCTCCTCTAAAGTTTATGTATCCCACACCTTCGAAACCTGTATGTATTTGACGTCGTTGATGATATAAATAGTGCAGATCAAAATACAACCGACGCGAAACATGTTCATTAGTCTTTCGGGTGGAACCGCCAACATAAACCTCGTCGTGCATGCCTTGTAGCCTATAAAAAGGAAATATTGTTTAGCAATGTAATGAAAAATATACATGCTCAGAAAACTGTAAACCAACTGAGCACAATAGAGATTTAACACAATAGAGATTTAACTGTTGTGTCATCATGTGAGCTGGCATTATGGAAAAGCTTCCAACTGAGTGAAGATGATCAAAAAACATGTAAATAACTGAACTTAAAAAAATTATACAACATAGGTAGCGAAAAAGAGAGCAGAAAACTAACTTGTATTGTACAAAAAGGAAACAACATTTTTAATTGAACATGTCAACAACAAATATATAAATTCAGCGTGATGATTGAAACAAATCTATATGGTTATAAGTTGAACATTTTTATCAAAATAACTTGTGTTACATGACGATCCAATATATATGGGAAAAACGACTAAGCTTAGATGAAATCAGATCTGTTAATTCAGTAATGATGTCATTAAGATGAAAATGCAAATGCTGTATGTCTCTACCAAACTCTCAAAAGTAATATTGGTTAAAAACGAGGAACCACTAAGCTGATAGTAATTTTTTTCTAAGTTTAACCCAAACTCCCAATAATATCTAATTACCAATTAAAATGCTATCGTTTGTATTGCGTTTTTAATACTCATAAACTGATATATGATTTTGCTTATCGTAGGAGAGATTTGCTAACTATGGTATGGGTCTAAACATAGTAGTTTGCGTTTTAAACGGGTCATACATGGGAATTTTCTGGTACCGTTTTTAAGTGGGTTCTTTATGGTAAGCATGTCACGACAGGTGGCATTATAAAATGTGATCCCATTTGATTCTTCGATGACTAACCCCAAATCGATCTCATGAAAGATCTTTATCGTTGAGACCATTCTAAACGAAAACTTACAAAAAATCTAAGAAAAGTTAAGGGGTGTTGGGATTGTGTTTTGAAAGTGATTATTTGATAACTCATCCGACTGCTATAAATCCATATATTTAATGTTTGCATATAATGAACACTTGATATGAACACTTACACTTGCAAAAATCAGAATCACTGATCATCATGGAGAGTGTCCATTTGTCAACTTCATGGCCAAGGGTATCAATTTTCGTATAGTGAAACTGAGTTTGATTTAATGTCATATATGATCAAACGCTTGGACTATGCATCTTCAAACCATATTCAAGGCTATTTTAATTTGTAGCAAAAATAACTTGATTAAACATTAGGTGCGCTAATGAAATACTTTTGTTATCCTGTTATAAGTTTATAAACTATAACTGAAAAAGTACCTTAATAAGATCCGTCAAAAATATGATCAACCCTCAGGAGGAAGCTGAAGTAACAAAATGAGCATCTGGTTTTCTAATAAATTAACTTCTGAAAGTTTTTAACTTCAGGATGCCTGTTTCATGAGTAGTATGTCATCAGGTAGTTAGATTATGATAAACGCATGGTCACGTATTACTAACTAAGCTAAGAAGTTTAATAGAACTATGGCCTTACCTGGTAGCATCAGCCGGTAATCTAATGATTTTGGAGACGTTATTTCCATAATCCGATCCGTACAGCCAAGGGCTCTGGCTGCTGTAACTGCCTCTATGCTAGTATTCGCGTCATACATAACCACTTTTTAATGGAGACGAATTCTTTCTGAGTACTTCATAGAGCAACTCCTATAATATTTTTTGCTAATTAGTGCCTACAGTATGACATTATTTGTGGGTCGTTCATGTGCGATTTAGTTGACAAAAACTTGGTAGCACAAACCATACCTTGCATCACCTTCAGAGCAATTGCTTGTCGCCTCTTTTCCATATACAGTAGGCAATTTTCCTTCGCTCAATGGGAAAGCATTGATAGAAGTATCCTACAATACGCAAATAAATCAGGTCAATTAAAATTCTAAATAGTGAGCCATCACATAAAGGAAGTTTATTATGACACTCACTGCTATAGAACCAAAGATTCACCAAGACTGACCTGATCAATAAATCGTCTATCTATATTACATACCGCCGCAGCAATCAACTATTCCGTTCAAAAGGATACTCCATGGTCGATACGTAATTATTATCTCATAAACCTTGTTAAAAAAACATAAAAGTAGAGATATGTAATTATTATCTCATAAATCTAGTTTAAAAACTGGTTATCAATCTTGATATAGAAGTAATACCCGAATGACGCTTCTGCTTTTTTTTGGCTGCGAATTCGCCTTTAAGCAAGACATATGTGTGCCTGCAAAACACAACATTGATCACGTAACCATTGGTGCTGCAACATACAAAGAATAAGTTATAAAACATGTGACATGAGTTTTGAGAGGAAGCACTTACTACTTTCCAATAACGAGCTATATTTGAAAGTTTCTTATTATGGAGTTGTTGAACTGCATATCCAACCTAGTTGACACAATAGAGCCCCTATTCGCGAATGGCAGTACGTCAAAAAGAGCAGTCACGTCAAGAGCAGGCTAACCTCATCCGGTATTGGTTTCACTGTGAACCTGAATTTGAATCCAAATCAGGTAATCAAAACAAACAAATTGAGCAGCCTCTGAGAAAAATAACTTCATAATTTCACGGAAGTTTGCAACTTTGTCAAAACTAATGCAAACGCAATAAACGAAAACTTCGGTTCCAGTCATCGAAAGCGTTAACAGATCGTACTATAAGGAGTGTCGACAATATCGTACATGAGGCTCAAATAGGCAAGGGACCGGAAAAAAGTGTACGTCCGCCATGGGAATTGGGAATAAGTGTATAAGGCCTCATTGAGACACTTAAAACATGGAACATGTTTACCACGACCTGTATGATAGGGGTGTTTGGGAATCGTGAAAGCTTAGTTTTAATGGAGTGTATTTGCTGATTGCAGTCACATAGAAAACAAAACACTAACTATGACATTGAGTACTCAAAACAATTATCATCTTATCAAAACGTTAATAATATTAAACAACACCACGCTTTACTCATTACACATACATAGATCAGATCAGACATTACCTATTTCAGGGTGATATATTGTGGTGGTTAACGCTCATACGAATCCAAAAAACCACAAGCCTCCTTTTAACACCATTCGAATTCACCACATTTCCACCAAAATTCCGAATGCAAGTGCAACAATTCTAGCCCCCCTTTTCCACTCAAACTTTTCAACTTCCATAACTACATAACACATACCAAAAAAAGAACACTAAATAATGATTTAAAAAAATAACATAATTCTCATAAAGATTACATCTTTATAATCACAAACAAATACCAAAAAAACCCACATAAAAATATAAAACAACAAAATATTAATCATCAATTTGAGTATAACTAATTAATAACAAAAGAACTTACAGGGAAAAAAGAGAATGAAGTGATAGCCAACGATCTTTCTGCATCAAGAGTTGGGGGAAGAAGCTTTAAGCAACTGGAGGGAGAGGGAGAAGGGGGACGGTGGTATCAGTGGGGAAGAAATGCTAGAAGATTCAGGGAAGAGTGTAGAACTGGAGATTGAAGGCTTCAAGGGATGGCGGTGATGCTTCTGGAATTATGGAGTGGAATGCTGCTAAACTATATAAAAATATACGACATGCATACGTAGTATTTAATTGTGCATGCAAAGTATATTTTCTTTGTTTTTTGGCTAGTGTAATCGAATAAGACAAAACTTGTAGAGTTTTGTGTTATTTGCCGATTGGTGGAACAAAAGAGAAAAAACAGATTGTATCTTAGGGATAATACACTTGTCGTATTATTTGTGTGATCGAGTGAATTATAATGAGGAGAAGAGGGGTTGTTTATATAGCCATCTAACTCTAGTTGTAGATAAACTAGGATACCTCATAATCTTTATCACAATACAATACTTATCTCTTATCTCTAAAATTTATCTCAAAACCCCCTTCTAGAAGCTATATGGGTTGGTCAACAAGTGACACCCACAAGGTTCGGGTTTCGTCAATTTTAGTCCCTTCGGTTCATATTTAACGAATATATTAATTAGTTTATAACGTCTAACGGTTAAACCAATAATCATTAAATAATTATCGTGAAGTATATTAAATCCTTAATAATAAATAAATATATATTAAGTATTTAATAAGCGTACTCTTCGTGTCTTAACGTGTGTGCCCCCAATAGGCTCACATATTCGTAACGTATACGTGCTAGCCGACTACCATAACCTAACAACACTAACCTTTTCGTGACAATTCTTACTTCTTAATGAATTTTTTTAATAATAGTTTTCTTTTTGAAGTTTATATTATTAATAGTTCTTTCGAAAAATTGCATCGCAGTGCAAGACTAAAGGAACGACATATATGAGCATGATTTTTTGCCGCTTATAGAAGCAAGACTTTTTGCTTTCCCTTAAGGTGTATTTCTTTCTAGTAAATTCAAATCGATCTGATGGCTTCAACAATCGATTTGGAACCCTGATTCTCGAATATTTGAATTTGCGTAATATAACTATGTGAAATATTCATCAAAAGACATTTTCATTTTGTGAGTATTCATAGACTAAATTGGTTCAATCTAGTAGAAGCTCCCTCCCGTCATGGGGTTTGGGGAAGCGCCCTAAAATCTAAAAGATTTTTGGGATTCAGATATTAATTGTTTTTATTTTTGAGGATTTCATGATAACATATGGGGTCAAAATAATTAAATCTGAAAGTGATCTCTACACAATTCAGGGAATATATTATTATTGTTTGATTATTACCATTCACACACACCCAAAATCTAACAAAGTGAAGCATGTCAGTTAGGAGTAAAAAATTAACAATGAAGCAGCAAAACAGTTGAGTGAAACGGGTTTGAGAAAAGAATAAAAATGGTTTCGGGTTCAAACAAGTTTAGTTCAAACAAGCACTTGAAAACTAGGTCAAGTGGGTTAGAGTCAAAACGCATTTGGGTTTAAATGGATAAACACATTTTTCTTTGTTTTATCGCGACACAAAATTTTGTTTTTAATAATTATAATGTAGTTCAAAAAAACTTGAAGAAACAGCATTCATCTTCACTATAAGAGAAGAAATCAATAAGTATACCAACGTTAACTAGCCCAAATTTATTTATCTGGTCAAAATTTGGGGCTTTAGCCAAAGAAAAGTTGAATTAAGGACTAATATTCTTCTATATACACTCATCTTATAAAAAACAGAGAGGATTAATTGATAATTTAAATTAAATCAACTTCAACCCACATATTTTTAAGTACACATCTTAAGAATCGTAAATCGTTGATGTACATAAATTATACCATCGTGACGAGCATTTAATTATTTTTCAATAGATGAGCATTTTCATATCCTTTCGACAAACTTTTTTTTTGTTCTTTTAGTACAATATTTTGCTAAATATATCACGTTTGATATAACACTAATCTGTATGTTTGGACGTTCAACATGCTATCAAGAAATAAGCATAAGTATTTGTGTACGACTCCAAATGACTCATCATTTTTGACATTGAAATATACAGATCCTTAGCTTTCCAACCATATATCACACATTAGTTTTGAACCTGTAAACAAATACAGTTGAATTAGAGAATATAGAAGAATTTTTTGTAAAGTCAAACTCACTTGATGTATCACGTGTGATATAAAACTAATTGGTAACTTCCAACAGTCAACATGCTGTCGTAAAATGGACATAAGTATCCAAATGATCTATCGTGTTTGACACTAAAAAATACACATCAATAGGTTTCCAACCGTATATCTAACATCAGTGTTGCAAAAAAGGCCTACAAGCCAATTAATCGCTGTTTAGGCGCTACTGAGCCACCAATCTTTCCATGGCCGATTAATCATTCAAACAATCAGTCAACCATGGTTAACGGCGATTAAAGAGGTTCAATGGTGGTTAAACTTGCTTAAACTTGCATATCTTGCTAAAAATACCCAAAACTCGTCACTTATGATAGCTGTTTATATCGATTATAAGTTGGTTTTTTAAGGAAAATCGAGCCAAAAATACACAGTACTCGCCTGAAATACCCAAAACATTCCAAAAATGGCAATCCGATTAATCCCGCGTTGACCGATTACAAGATACAAGGAGGTCGACTGCCTGACTACCAATTCGTGATTTTTGCAACCTTGTTGAACATAATTTTTGAACCCCTCCCCCAATCAATCATTTTATTCATAAAAGTTGAAAAATATATAAGAATTAAAAAAAAAAAAACTCACTTGATGTCTCACGTGTGATATAAAGTGCAAATATGCTCCCTGTGATTTCCCAAATTTGCAGATTTACTCCCCAACTTCACGAAAGTGCAGGCGGCCTCCCCAAAACGAAACTTGTGTCGCATTCATGCTCCCTGGCAGGGAGCACGAGTGCAATGGAAGTTTCAATTCCCATTGCATTCGTGCTCCCTGGCAGGGAGCACGAGTGCAATGAAAGTTTCAAACTGGGGAGGCCACCTGCACTTTCGTGAAGTTGGGGAGCAAATCTGCAAATTTGGGAAACCATAGGGAGCATATTTGCACTTTCAAACACTCAAGATTTAGTCATAAAATGTGCGTAAGTATTTGTAAGGAACTCCAAAAGATCCACCATTTTTTGCATTGAAAAATACAAATCGTTAGCTTTCTAACTATATATCACACATAATATTTGAAAATCTAAATCAATACGGTTTATTCCTAGAAATTGATGAAAATAGAAGAAAAAAATTGACATTCAAACTCGTTTCATATATCGCATGACAGTACGTTCAATATATGTGACAATATGTTCAATATGTTGTCGTACATTGGGCATAAGTATTTGTATAAAACTCCCGAAAATTCGCCCTTTTTTGCACGTAGAAAATTATTATTTATGTCCACTTTACGACAGTATGTCTAGTCTTTGAATCTACGAATTAGTGTTATATCAATTGTGATATATAAAAAAATTCAAATATTTCTCCAACATCTATGAATAAAGTGTAATGATTTGGGAGTTTAAAAATTATGTGTGATATATGTTTGTAATGCTAAAGATTTGTATTTTCAAACGCAAAAAACGATGAATCATTTTGAGTTCTACACAAATATTTATGTCAATTTTACAACCTGACGAGTGTTTTAACTTACAGAGTTATATCACATGTGTACTAGCTGCGTGACCCGCCTGATGGGCGAGCGAGCTTCATGAATTTAATTGATACTAATAGACGCTCATGTAAACAATTATAAAGAATACCAACATATGATAGCTGAATTAATTAAACTCAAATGTGAATTGATATATGAAAGTTTATATCAGACGATGGGAAAAAAATCTTACAAATACAAAATTTCAAGACTTAAAAATATTTGGACGTCTAATGTGGAATAATTAATTCAAGTTTTATGTGTTCCACACAAGTTTCTAACTCATCTAAAAGTATCACATGAAAGATTGAAAATGATGTCAAATAAAAACAAGTTTTTAAGACTTACAAGTCTTTGAACATCTAATTTTGGGATGGCTAACTTCAATTATTCATTCTTTTTTTCAATATTTTGAAACCTAGTTCCACCTGGCCGGTTCAACCGGTTGAAATGGTTTCAGTCGAAACAACGAGTCAACCCTCTGTTTGTAAGAAATAAAAGTTTGTAGAATAACTCAACTCTAGGTTTAAGAGTTTAGGATATGACCAAAAAATATCAGACGATGGGAAAAAAATCTTACAAATACAAAATTTCAAGACTTAAAAATATTTGGACGTCTAATGTGGAATAATTAATTCAAGTTTTATGTGTTCCACACAAGTTTCTAACTCATCTAAAAGTATCACATGAAAGATTGAAAAT
Organism: Tanacetum coccineum; assembly: GCA_026074375.1. Lineage (NCBI taxonomy): Eukaryota > Viridiplantae > Streptophyta > Magnoliopsida > Asterales > Asteraceae > Tanacetum > Tanacetum coccineum. Next base: position 17,505 of record BQNB010070655.1, read on the forward strand.
GATGTCAAATAAAAACAAGTTTTTAAGACTTACAAGTCTTTGAACATCTAATTTTGGGATGGCTAACTTCAATTATTCATTCTTTTTTTCAATGTTTTGAAACCTAGTTCCACCTGGCCGGTTCAACCGGTTGAAATGGTTTCAGTCGAAACAACGGGTCAACCCTCAGTTTGTAAGAAATAAAAGTTTGTAGAATAACTCAACTCTAGGTTTAAGAGTTTAGGATATGACCAAAAAATATCAGACGATGGGAAAAAATCTTATAAATATAAAATTTCAAGACGTAAAAATATTTGGACGTCTAATGTGGAATAATTAATTCATATTTTCGAAACCGGGTTAGACCCATCGGGTTTGAAGCCCGGGTCAACCCGGTTCTCGAGACTCAGGGTTTTGGTTTTTTTGTGTTTTTTTACAAATAAAGCAAGTTAATTATATATACTTGCGACGTAATTTTATTTTTACATGTTATATTTGTTAGTAAATAGTTTTTAAGCTTAATATTGCAAATATATCTTATTTTTTTGTTGTACAAAACCGAGTTGACCCGGTTGTCAAACCAGTTGAACCGGTAATCCGATGATCCGACTGGGTCAATTAAAGACTCGTTTTTCAAAACATTGCTTTTTTCCACATAAAAGGACAAGTTTATATTTATATGTTTTTGACCATCCACCTTAACTTAGTTGGACATATAGCATCACTTAGGTTACATTTAGCTGGAGAATTTGTTTTTTTCATTTCCTATATCTTGATTTGTAGAAAAAAGGAAGAAATTTCTATCTCCTCAAAACAATTGAAAATTTAAAAAACGCGTTTAGTTATAGAAACATGCGTTTGTGTATTCCATTTTACTAGAAAACCTGTTCAAGTGTTGTTTTTTTCTATCTCAGTTCTTTATTTACCTTTTTAATATAAAAAAGACGTATTCAAAACATAAAAACAAATACTATAAACTAACCAACTAAATTATAAAAGAACAAAAAAATGTCTAATACGAGAAACTAAAGATTTTATGTTTTCGTTCGTTTTATACGTTTTCGTCCGATTTTATACGTTTTTGTACCATTTTTTTTGTACGTTTCGTCCGTTTTTTACATTTTCGTCCGTTTATACACTTTAGTATTTTTTATATGTTTCTATTTGTTTTGGTACGTTTTATACATTTTATCGGTTTTTATACGTTTTGTCCGTTTTTATACGTTTTGTACGCTTTTATATGTTTTTCAAAGTTGTGTACGTTTTTGTATGCTTTTATACGTATGAGTATGTATAAAAACGTATAAAATGTACCAATACGTTTAAAAACTTATAAAAACGTATGAAAACGTACAAAATTGTGCGAAAACGTTTACGAACGGACGAAACCATATAAAAACGAACGAAACCTATAAAAACCAACGAGAATGTAAAGAGACGGAAGAAAACGTAAAAAACGGACGAAAACGTAAAAAACGGACGAAAACGTATAAAAACGCACGAATACGTATAAAAACAGATGAAAACGTATAAAAACGAATAAAAACGTAAAAACGGTCAAAAACGTATAAAAACGGACAAAAACGTAAAAAAACGTACGCAACCGTACAAAAACGCACGAAAACGTATAAAAACAGACAGAAACATATAAAAACGGTTGAAAACATAGAAAACGGTCAAAAACATATAAAAACGGACGAAAACTGGTAAAAACGGGCTGAAAACGTACAGAAACGGGCGAAAATGTACAGAAACGGGCGAAAACGTATAAAAAAGGAGAAAACGTATAAAAAGAAGATGAAAACGTTTAAAAACGGGCGAGAAAGTATAAAAACGGACGAAAACGTAAAAAACTGACGAAAAGGGACGGAAACTTATAAAAACACACGAAAACGTACAAAAGCAAACGAAAACGTATAAAAACGGTCGAAAACGTATAAAAACGGACGAAGCGTATAAAAACGGACGAAAACATATAACAACAGATGAAAACGTATAATAACTGACGCAAAGGTATGAAAACGTATGAAAACGGACGAAAACATATAAAACGGACGAAAACCTATAACAACGGACGAAAACGTATAAAAACCTAAAAAACGGACGAAAACGTACAAAAACCAACAAAACTGGAAAAAGGTATAAAAACTAACGAAAATGTACAAAACATCTAAAAAAGACGAAAACGTATAAAACCGACGAAAATGTATAGAAACGGATAAAAATATACAAAAACGTATAAAAATGTATGAAAACGTATAAAACGGACAAAAACATACAAAAACGTATAAAAACGCATAAAACGTTGAAAAACGTACAAATACGAAAAAACGTATAAAAATAAATCACTCCGGTTAGTACATAAAACATATTTGGTTTCTACCCAAAGAGAAACGAGTGGTGACATAGATTGGAGTCGTGTTAAATGAAATAGGTGAAAAACAAAAATAAACGTTTTGTAGTTTTGTGTATTAAAATGGGAAATAGAGATTTTGTGTGTTTGTAGAGAATGTTGTCAGAAAACAATTATTTGAATGTGATCTCTATTTTTTTTTCCACAATACATTTTGTGAAAAAATAGTGTTTTCTCCCAACTAAATGCACTTTTAGTTTCTAGGTCTTCAATTTTCAAATGTGGAGACTTTGAAGTAGCAATTGGTCAAAAGCCAAAGCATGTATAATTTGGTAAAAATGGCACAACCGAACATTGCCTAAGAGGTGGTCTTCGAGGAAATGTCGTATTGGGTCTAAAAATGAATCTCGAACTAAATTTTCCTCTGACACTAAATATTTTTTTGTGATAATTTGTTACAAAATATTGTTTACGCCACACAGAATCTTTTACTTATTAAAGGAAAACGAAAAGTGAGGACTTTTGCATTTCAAAAAAAAGAATATTTCCTTATTAGGTATGATGCTTCAAATTTTTTATTATTTTTGAATATATGTTTAATTAAAAAGCTTAAATACTTCTAAAATTGACATTATTTTGGTGGAGAAATCTGATAAAGAAAAAAAACACATAAAAATATATGTGTCAAATTTATAAAAACAAAAACTTAAAAAAAAGAGGAGGTAATTAATAAAACTTTAGTGGTTTAATTTTAAATAAATTGTATAGAGTTAAGTGTAAATTTATAAATTTACAAATTTTATTATGACTTTAAAAAAAATAACCCCTTAAACTTTCATAACTTATAAAACAGAAAAAATAAAAATTATAAATATATTTAAAAAACATAATGTACAAGCCCCGTGCGTACACGGGGATTAAAACTAGTGTCAATAACAAGAAAACCAACCATGAGCCGGATGAAACGAGCTTGATAAATTATTGTGTGAAGCCTGAAATGAAAATCAACCTATTGTTGCAAAAAACTCATCGACGTACCTGTAGTAGTTAAATTATTAGGTTTGTTGAATCAATACACATATTGTAGATCGATCAAAATATCATATCTCCAAACTATATGCGTCTTATAAATGTCGTTTATATCACGTATTCTAGCTTCTTGTTATCTTATGAATGGGTCAATTATAGTGGGCCCATTTATTTCGCTTTACATTTAATAAGTACAAATTGCAAAGACTTGAGAGTCATTGAACGCGACTTCAAATGTATTCCATGATCTTTATTCCAAATGTAGTATGCTCCACACAAATTTATATCTGCTAGTTCATGTGGTTTAATACCACAACTGCCACTTCCCATGCAGTATAAGGAAAACTAATAATAATAAAGTACGACTTTCGGTTACAATGATAGAGTTTAGTTAAAACCAAATTAAAGAGGTGAACATTTCGGGTTTTTTTAAAAACCGGTTCGGTTTTTAACCGATTCGGTTTTAGTCAACCGGTCAACGAACCAGTTTTGACTAAAACCGGTTCAGTTAAAAACCGGTTTTTTCATATAGAAAATGCTTAATCGGTTTAACCGGTTTTTATGTAACCGGTTCGGTTAAAAACCAGTTTTAACCAGTTTACAACCCGATCCGGTCGATTTTTCTTAAACCGGTTAAAAACCACCAGTTTGGTTTAAGAGAAACCGGTTTTAAAAAACCAGTTTAAAAAAAACCGGTTTCGGTTTTTTTTCCTGATTCGGTTCATGAACCGGTTTTTTTGTACACCACTATTTTCACACCTATTGATGAACTAACTAAGCAATAACTACAAACACAATGCATTAGGACCCGATGCTTATTTTGGAGAATTTGGTGTGTCCGTAAGAAAATTATTAATATGAAGCAAAATTCCATCATGGTCCCATGACGCCGTAACACCCACTAGTTATGGCCCTGGTTTTCAAGTTGATAAAAAACCGACCTAATTGTAGTTGCAGTGTTAATCATCTTCTTTTTTTCCTAAGAATAGAAGTAGTTTTAGTTAATACCAAGGTTGCAGAAATCGTGAATCGGTAGTCGGACGGTCGACCTCCTTATAGTTTGTAATTGGTTTAGGCGGGATTAAACGGATTGTCATTTTCGACAAGTTTGGGTATTTCCGACGAGTTTTGTGTATCTCCAGAAAGATTTTTCCTAAAAATCAACTTATGATAGATTCAAACAACTATCATAAGCGATTAAAACATGTTTACGACGATTGTTGGATATTTTTAGCAAGATTTGCACGTTTCAGCAAGTTTGGGCATCATTGACTGTCTTTGAGCGTCTTTGACCACCGTTAACTATGATTGACTTATTGTTTGACCGTGTAATCAGCCATGGAAAGGTTGGTAGTCCAATAGCGCCTAAGTGACGATTAATCGGCCTACTTTTTTCAACACCGGTTGATACAAACATTTACTTTAAGCCTCATTGACGAGGCTACTTTTGACTAAGGCCCGCCTCAATTGGTTATTCACCATTACAATGGAAAAAAATTGAGGATGATGAGAATGATAGCTTTAGAAGAATTGAACTCATGACCTAAGCTTTAGGTAGAAGGAGCCTTTACCATCTCTTTAGTAAAAGGACCACAACACAACTAAATTAAATATACTAAACATGAAAATAATTAAAAAAAAGTAAGAGGACCACAACACAACTAAATTAAATCATATGATTGTGAACCGTATAAGCTATTCACAACTTCACATAATTCGAGTAGTATCTTTATTAGTACGCTACATTGCCATTATTATAAATCACTACGTACCTTATCTAGAATTACATTTTACAAATTTTGTTAAGTTGCAATACACGTAAAATATAAGAATGAAATCCATGAGCTTTCCCTATGAGCACATGACATTTTATAAGGTCATTTCACTACTACAAAAATGGTCATAAAGCCCTGTTGAAAAGGGTCTTAGAGCCCGGTTTTGCTGAGGGGCTTAAAAGGGAGGGGACTCTATTCGAGAACCAAATAGACCCCGGTTTTGGAAACGGGGTCTATTCTAAGTTATAGAGCCCGGTTTTCAATTACAAAACATGGCTCTATGTGAAAAAAAAAGTAAAAAAAAAATACATTGAACTTTCCTTCTTACCGACTTATAATACGAAGAAGCTGCATATATAAACAATCACTAGCATGGATTAGAACAAGTAAAAAGATAAGTCCATATAGGGGTGTTATGAGATCGGGTTAACGGGTATATAAAACCTTCAGGTAAATAATGTACCATTTGTCTGATTCAACAAGTAGACATACATCTCCAAAAATGGTTAATATGAGAACAAACTTGCACAGTGTTCTTGAACCGTTGTCAAAATCACATTCAAATTTGGCGTCATAGATTCCAAGGATGCCTTGTTCAATGGCAATATGGTCATGTAGATGAGATATATGTTAGTCAATTTATGGTATTGGACGATCTAAATTGAAATCAGCAAAACTAACAGCAAAACAAATTTGTCTTTGTCTTTGTTAACATACTAACGGCAAAACAAATTTGTTTACAGGTTAAACGGTTAATAAAACAAACTCAGTCTCAAAGATTGAAATTAGGTGGAATGTAACATACCATTTGACAGGACTTGTTAAAGTCATTAACAACAAATTCACCAATAAAATCCACAAGTTTATTCCTCTGCACCGGTTCTAATCTATGATGACATTTTACAAAGTACAAGGGATAGGTACCTAACACTACCTAGGTAAGGTAAAGACGCTTTATAATCAGCTGCACAGGTATATGCAAATTACATAAGGTTGCATCAACTAAAGTAATCACTACTCACCCTTCTTAAACATTCTTAAACATTTCTAATATTAGACTATATAAATAGAATACCGCACAATATCAAACTTGTTTCTTGAGGTTAATTTCCTTTAAGTTTATTATGGAGACAGGCACTTTAGGAAAATATCATGGTTTAAGTGAAAACATCAGTAAAATTCGGAAACATTTTTGTGATGCTTTTTTTTACAGCTACATAAGTAAAGTTTCACCACATGTAAACCGAAACATTCTTGTAAGTTTTGAAAAGTGATTGGAAAGTTGAACCGGCATATATCATATATTATCCGCCTCAGTAACCAATATTTTATAACAAGTTATCACAAAAAAGGTAGGTGTCACGGGCAAATAACTTAGGGTTCATTTTTAGACCCAATGCGACATTTTCTCGAAGTATAAGAGAAGAGATTATACTTTAGTATGGTCGGCCCCAAGCATAGCCTGTGGGCTTAGGGTCCGTTAAGGTTAAAATTATGATATCATTGTAATCTATAAATTGTTGTTAGTAATAAAGTCAACCTATGGGGTTTTAATTAATCATCTAACACGAAGATCATCTCTTAGGCAATGTTCGGTTGTGTACTTTTACCGAATTATACATACTTTCGCGTTTGACTAGTTGCTACTACAAAGTCTCCACATTTGAAAGTTAAACCATAGTCAACCTACGGGGTTTTAATCATCTAACACGAAGATCACCTCACAACTTGAAGTGGATGGTCCCAAATTGGTTTTTTATTTTTACGTTTGTTCAAAGTTATAATAAATAAACTTTGTCCTATTTTGTGGAAAAAATAATATAGAATTGTAGCTAGTGTTAGACATCATTTTCTATCTTGTCATTTTATGGATGAGATTGGAAATTTACTTGAATGAACTATCCCAAATTAGACGTCCAAATATTTTTTAGCAATTTCTATGTAGGGAAGAGTTCTTGAGAAATAGCGTCTTAACCTAAAATAGGTAGGATACCTATCACATTTTGACACCTGTCGAGGTCATCAAGGGCAATTGGGACATTATACATCATTTTTATTTTGATACTTAAGCAGTTTATCTTACACACCCTCCATATTTCTAGGAAACACCTTCTAAATTAATTTAATTGGGTTGAAAAATTCATTTACAGCAGAAAATGGTTCATTCACAAAATATTATATATTTTAAATTTGATGAATGGCAACATCATAATCTTCATCATCTTCGTTGTTGATCATCATCAATTTAATGATGAATATCAACGATAATCATAATCTTTGTTCGCATCATCATGTAGATAATATTTTTGATCCAAATATAAAAAGCGATTTTTATTTTTGGATGAAGGCATGTAGGAATCGATTTTGTTCGGTTAATTAAGAATGAGAAAGGTTAGATAAAGATGATAAATTCCTTTGTTTATGCATAGATTTCTGAAACTTAAAAATGCGCAAGATGACTTAAATTACTTAAATGACCTTCCATCACATTTATCTAGTCTTAGAACTTTTCAAAATTTACAAGATTGCCACAAATATTACGAGCCTTTGATCAGGTCAAAGTCAATCAATCAGAAGGCTAAGAGTATGTTTTACTTGAACTCTTCTCTTTGTATGTATTATACCTTTTTACTGGATAAAAAGGTATTTAAGTTATGTTCAATTAAAATTTAAGATATCTGACTTTTTTTTTTATCTCAATTTAAGGTATTTAACTTATCAAACCATGCAATTTAAAGATATTTTTACTTGTTAGTTAGGTAACAGGTGAATTAACTTGAATCCAAACACTCTTATTCACCTCTTTCTTTCTTTTCTTTTTTTATAAAAGTTTTGTGTTTTTATTTAGTCTAAATATATCAAAAGCCTTCATAAAAATTCGTCATGTTTATATAAAATTCAAAAAAATATTTTCTTTTTGTCATAATTGTTTCATGATTTTTAGTCACGTTTTACTATTTTTAAAAAATCAAAAACCAATTTTGTTTTTTCATAATATAAAACTGTTTTGTTTTTTAATTTTTTTTTTTTTTTTTTTTTATAAAAAATAGCAAAAAACATAAAAAAAAGCATATTGTTTAATTTTCTGGTAGCTCTTCAGTAGTGTTTTTAGTTGGGTAGAAATTTTTAGAATTCGTTTGGTATTTTATTATAATTTAAAAGCTGTTTTAGTTATAAATTAGTTAAAATATTTTCGTTTGTTTAAAAATAATACTACTTGAAGTCAATGGTCCCAAATTGGTGATGCCATATGTCCAACCAACTTGAAGTCAATGGTCCCAACCAACTTGAAGTCAGTGGTCCCAAATTGGTTTCTTATTTTCGCGTTTGTTCAAAGTTATAATAAATAAATTTGTCCTATTTTGTGGAAAAAATAATACTACTCGATCTTTAATTGGACGTTAGAATTCAAAACTTTTATTTGTTAGACATCATTTTCTATTTTTTCATATTTTTGGAGGAGATGGGAAATTTGTGAGGAACAGATAAACTTATAAGAGTACTGATCATTAGATAAATTATCCCAAATTAGGCGTCCAAATATTTTTTGGAAATTTTATTTATTATATTTTTTTCCATCTTGTGATATTTTTGGGTCGTATCCGTAACAATTAGAGGAGCGTTATTTTGGATACTAATAATTCGTTGATATCATGGGACTCATACCCGCCATTTATCTAATAAAAAATCAA